>CM076570.1:242287913-242407523 GCA_034641835.2 Pinus albicaulis
GTCAGAACAACTTACGAGCATGACCCTAATTAAGTGTTGTTAACAACACTTCCTTCGGTCTTCATGCTTTATTATTTTCTCTTCCTACTCATAGTGCTGCATGTACATTTAATGCATCAATCATATGTCTTGTATCATTTGATTAGTTGTGTATCCACTGTTTTATAGAGTTTAAGCGAGACCCAAATAAAGGAGAAATCAGTGGTAGCCGGACCCACACCCCAGACGGGATCCCTAGTCCAAACGGTTCAAGGTCTAATTGGGACCTTTTACCGGGGAGATCCCCTGCTGTTGGTCGGGACAGATTTTCCCGTCAACACTACCACATCTACCATGTGCCTTTATCAAAATGAGAAAGCCTCCTCATTGAGCTCCTTGGTGCTGGGATCTCCCGATACTCTCGAGGGTGTAAATATCAACGACATCAGTTGGTCATGAGTGATCTCGATGAGCTGCGTTATCCCTAGATGTTTCCATTTCCACATCAAAATTCCATAATGAGATAGCCATAAATGAATCATGTGGCTTGCCTGTAATTATCCTCACAAGCCTCAAACAGTTCGTTCATTAGGAAGGCACACCAATTTAGATGGGCTCCTTGGATGCAGTATTCTGTGACTGAAATGGTGTCGAGGGTGCATTCACCTTTGGTGGAATGCCTCATTGTCTTACTCGCTATTATACAGAAGGAAACTTTCACTGCTAGATTGGTTATGAGATCTATCTTTGCTCCCTTCCCTCCTCTTCTAGTCTCATACTTCTTATAATAATCATAGTCCCCTGACTTCATCGTTCTCTTGGACACATTATGGAATGTCATTGAGATGTCATTCCCTTCTTCTAATAATCCGGTAAGTCTACTGATGTCCTATACATGTATAGGTATCTCTCTCCCCAACCACATTGATACATTCTAGACTCTGCTAAACAGGAATTTCGTACACTGCATTGCCACTCTCGTTGTTCCAAACACTGGGAGGTTCCTGAGGTTCAGTATTGTCGATATTTGGATACCTCTGAACTTCAAATTAATCCTTGTTGGTTCCCCTCCTCCCTCTGTGGCATAATTTTCTATGTATACTTTTCGCTTCATAGCTGGTAATTGATAGGAGTTCGTGAAATCTATATCAATTAACGAAGCATTTTCATACTTTCCAATCAATGATTCTATCCTCTGAATTCTCTCATCGAGCTCGGGCTCGACGACTGTTTTTACTACCTTCATCATCTTCGTTCTTGTTTTGTATACATGGAGTGTTGTTTTTCATCTATTGCTGTGAATTCCTGCTGCTGGACTGTTTCTTTGAACTTCCTCTAATGAAATTTTGCTTGTTGTTGTAGTTGTTTCTATTTTTTCTAACTCGGAATTTTCCGGCATTATAGTGCTTTTCTTCTTTCATGCGGGTTAAGTAATGCTACCGGAACGAATGAGGTTGATATGACCCCATAAATAATTGATTTTTTTCTGTCTCTCCCGCGGATATAATCGTGCGATTAGTTACCGTGGTGAGGTGTATTCTGACATTGCTGACTATGACTTCAAGATTTGGGTAGATGTGATGGGAAAATTTATTACGGTATGGGTGTTACTAATTATGGCAGTTAATTTTAAAATTCGGGTGATCCTACGGACTGACAATGGTATGATGGGTTATTACAATGAAATGATACTTGACACGCTTGGCTTTCTAACATGGATGACACATTAGACGCTACCCCCCCCCCCCAGTCACAATTGGTTGCGATGTGGTCTTCGCATCGCAACAGGTGGAATTAATCTCTGTGTTATTGTGATGTATTTTTATTGGGATTCCTATTCTATGTCTCATCTCAGGTGCGAGAGAGTTATTGACTCTATCTATTTCTATTCTACCCTATTAACAGCTCTTAGTTGTGAGAGCTATTTGAAAAAAATAAATAGTGGAACTTAATCATGATAGGGCTTTGGGCATGCGCCATTCACCCATCCATGCAGTATTTTTCCATCTAGTTGCACCAATCGAACCACACCTGAATATTTAATTTCTATGACTTGGTATGGTCCCATCCAGTGCATTCTGAGTTTGCTCGGGAAATTCTGAAATTTTTTGTCGTACAACAGGACTTTCCCTCTGATAGTGAACATCTTATGCTTGATGTGAAAGTCATTCCAAGCCTTTTTTCTTTCCTTTTACACTATCTGATGAAATTCCACCAGGAATCTATCTTCTTCAAGCTCCTGTAACTCATGGAGGCATTTAGTGATTGAGTCTTCGTCTGTCATATGTATTGTTTAAGTGATTAATAGTCTCGGTATGATAAATTCAGTAGGTACCACTGCCTCTCTCTCATACACCAGCTGGAATGGAGTTAGATAGTGCAACCTTTTTACAGTTTTCCTATATGCCCATAAAGTTGCCGGTATCCTCTCATCCCAATCATCCCAATTGGAATTGCATATCTTGGCTAGTCCCTTTTCTAAGATCTTGTTGAATGCTTCAATGGTTCCATTCGCTTGAAGGTGTTACTGTAGAAATTATACAAGATGCATGTATATTACCATAATCCCCTGATCTAAAAAATTAGTCTTATGTTAAATACTGAACACTTCCACTTAATTCTTTGCAGAAATTAAATACCCAATTGCAAACACATATGAAGCAAATCAATCGCACATAAACACACTTGTTTAATGGGAAAGCTTAAAGATAAAAATCCCAACTATCATATATTATTTATATCAATGGAACATGTAAAAATATCATACAAATCTTAGTACATCAAGCTCTCGGTACAATCAACAATCATTACCCACTGTCATGCAGAAATTTTCATATCTATGCACCAATATCTTGCCTCCTCACAACCTACCTCCACTGCGCAATCCCTACTGAAGAAGACCCATGAATGAATTCTAATTGGCCTTGCCTTGACTACACAATCCTCATTGGCATCTCCAATGTGTGTTGGATGCATTGAATGCATCACTATAGTCACAACAGATAGTCCATCTCTCCCTTTCACCTATCTCTCCACTGGGTCTCCGCTGAGTCTCCACTAGAACTGACATGCAAGTAGATAACTGTTTTATTTGTTTAGTTGCAAGTGATTCTCTAGTTTTGTATTAATTAAATAATTAATTCACTAAACTCTCACTAGTGTAACTTCAGTTAGAACTAGATACAACTAGAAACTGAGTTTAACTCACTTAACTGAGTTAAACTAAATAATAGCTCACATAACTACTCTTCCAACTCTGTCATAACTTGCCTCTATCAGTTATAACTGAGTCCTCCATGCATGAGTCACCAACCACCCTAGGAATTGCGTAATTCCTTCAGCCCACTGATTTTCCAAATCTGTTCACTGAAATAAAGTGCTCCAAGAGAATAAGTTGATATTTATTGTTGTATTATTATTAAGGGCTAATAATAATCGACATGCATCTATTTTTTGATTAGCGAGTTATAAATTGACTTTCCCAATCTTCTAAAAATAGAATCTCATCTATTTTTCCAACTTTATCAACCATCTACAAATAGCCTCTTGCTACTTATATAATATGCTCACCATGTCTAAAAATAGACATACACCTAAAAATAGCTTGCGAGCCCCACTTAGTGAAGGTGCTTAATTTTCACTAAGCTCATCATCTTGTTGATTCTCAACACTCCCTCTCAACAAGACAGGTATTATCCTTCACCCCGATCCTGTATCTATGGTATTCGAATTTGCTCCTGGTGAGCGCCTTCGTCAGAATATCCGCATCTTGATCTTCCGTAGGAATGTACTAAAGCAACATGATCTTCCGCTGCACACAGTCTCTGATATGATGATACCAGATATCTATATTCTTATATCTATCATGAAAAATAGGATTAATCGAGAGTTTTATGCAACTCTGATTATCACAATGTATCACTGTAGGATCTAAATGAGAATCGAACAAATTGACCAGGATCTTCCTCATCCAGATAGCCTCACATGCAGCTTGACTTGCTGCCATGTATTCTGCTTCTCCTGAACTGAGTGCCACAGATCTTTGTTTCCTACTATACCAAGAAAATTTTGTAGATCCAATATTGAAAACCCCTCCTGATGTGCTCTTTTTGTCCGTTGGGCTACCTACCCAATCTGCATACGTGAAGCCATGCAACTTCATCTCATCTGTCTGTCTGTACCATAATCCATACTCATATGTGCCCCTGATATATCTCAAGACATGCTTGCCTACCTTCCAAAAGATCTTGATAGGCTTAACCATCGCTTGAGTAAGCTGGTTCACCGCATAGCATATGTCCAATCTTGTATTAAATAAATACATGAGCGAACGACCAACTATCGATGGAAAGTAGCATCCACTACCTCTACCAATGTAGCATCCTCTTTCCTCCAGTTTCCTGGAAGAGGAGTATCCATGGGCTTGCAGTCCTGCATGTGAAACTTACCAATTATCTCTCGAGCATACTTTCCTTGAGACACAAATAGTTCACCTTCTCACTGCCATATTTCCAATCCAAGGAAATAAAGAAGGAGGCCCAAATCCTTCATCTCAAACTCCTTTGCAATATTTTCCATGCATGAGTGTATCAACTTCTCATCACCCATTAGTATTAAATCATCAACATAAAGAACAATTATTAAAATCTTACCCTCCACCAAAATTTGGTATAGGTTTGCATGCGCCTCACTCTTGGTGAAGCCAGGTCCAGTGAAATAGTTGTTGATCTGTGTGTACCAAGCACGGGGTGCTTACTTCAGCCCATGCAATGCTCTTTTGAGTCTGCACACATGCGACTCACTGTTGAAGATCTTAAATCCTTCAGGCTGCTCAATGTACACTTATTCCTCAATGATCTCATTAAGGAACGCAGTCTTCACATCCATCTGATGAATGTGCCAACCCATCTGCCCTGAGAGAGCAAGGATGGTCCTTATGGAAGAATACCATGTGATAGGTGAAAAGGTTTCTTCATAATCAATCCCCTCGATCTGTGAGAAGCCCCGGGAAACAAATATTTCCTTATACTTCTCGATGCTCCCATCAGCAGCTTGCTTTTCCTTGTAGATCCATCTTTAACCTACCACTGATTTACCAACTAGCCTTGGAACAATCTCCCAAGAATTTTTTTTTACAATGGAGTCATACTCCTCCACCATGGAATCTACCCATGTGGGCTCCTGCGCTGCTTCCTCAAAGGAAGATGCCTCTGTAATGATACACTTTCTCATGAGAGCCATGTATCCAGTGAATCAGTCAGGTGACTGCCTCTATCTGTGTTGTTATGTAGGGACTCCTACATTCTGTGCTACATCAAGCTTCATCCTCTCACCTTCTGTGGTACGCCTTTTTCCAATTCTTATGTTTGGCTCTGCGTGAGTGGACTCCTCCACTCCATAATCCTCCTCCTGTGGTTGATCCACATCTTGAGGCTCATATTTGGGAACAAGAAGTTCCTCCTCTGCATGCAAGTGTAGCTCCCTCTCAAGCGACAAATTCAAGGCTTTCTCCTCATTGAATTTTATATCCTGTCGCACCACAGTCATCCAACTATTTGGCAAATACACACGATAATTATGGGGTGTTTCTGTGTACCCCACAAATATCCCAACTTCTAAAGTCGGCTCGAGCTTCTTCCTGCCATCATTTTTCACATGAATGTAAACAGATGAGCCAAAAATCTTTAAATGAGAAATATCTGGCATCTTACCAGTAAAAGCTTATTCATATGTACTCATGCCAAGTACTCTATGAGGACAATAGTTTTTCACATAAACCGCAGTGTTGCATGCTTCCACCCACAAGTGCATTGGTAGGCCCTGGTCATGCAGCATAGCTCGTGCAGCACCCACGATCGTTCTATTATTCCTCTCCCCGACCCCATTCTTTTGTAGGTTATGAGGCGCTATGATTTCTCTTCGAATTCCTTCTTTGCTAAATAAGTCTTTGAATTTGTTCGAGATATATTAACCACCATTATCACTCTGCAGAGCCTTCACTTTCTTCCCTGGCCCCTTCTCCACAAATGCTTTAAACTCACAGAACTTTGAGAATTTTTCGCTCTTCTTCTACATGAAGAAGATCCAGCATCTACGAGAATAGTCATCAACAAATATAACATAATACATGTGTTTTTTTGTTGAAGCAATCGAGAAAGGTCCACATACGTCTGTGTGAATTCTCTCCAGGATCACCGAAGCATGGTTCTCCTTCTCATGAAAGGTGGCCTTCACAAACTTACCCATAGTACATCCCTTGCACTGATCTGACTGTGCAAGAGTACCCTTGGGAAGTCTAGTAGAAATCTGCTGCAAACTCTTCAAGGCGCCATGGTGAAGATGGCCCAATCTTCTGTGCCATAAATTGTCCTCATCTTGGCTCACCACTTCTTCTTCTTTGCCCATCATTGCAGTGCAACCATCTACCTCCAGCTTGTAGAGATTCTTAACACGAATCCCTATCCTCTTGGTTTGACCCGTTGTTTTATGTCGCAAGAAATATTTTCCCTCGTTGAAAACAACGTCATAACCTCTGTCCTCCAACATCGTGACCAAGACCATGTTCTTCTTCAGACCTGGAAAATGCATAACCTCTTTCAACATAAATGGTTTACCTGAATACCTCTCAAATTTAATGGCTCCAATTCCCATCACACTGTATCTACCATCGTCACCCATCTCTATATGCATTTGGATATCTTTCTCCTCCAAGTCACTAAACAACTCCTTGTCTCCCATCATGTGGAAGGAAGCACCACTATCAAGGTACCACACCACTTGAAACCAAGCATGCGATCAAAGAGAAATCAAGTTCAAATTGTGAGGCAAGGGCCTCACCAGCTGTAGCTCCAGCAGCCTTCTTGTTCTTCTTTTTCTGTGGGTAGTTAGTGGCGAGATGCCCATGTTCGTGACAGTGAAAACACTTCACTTTGGACAAATCCAGCTTCTTGCCTTTAGCCTCGTATTTTGGATGGGATTTATTCCCCTTTCCTTTCCTTGATTTGGAAGCCAAAGTGAAATTCTCTTCATCATCATTCTTCGATGAAGAGCCATCCCTGGTACTTCGCTTTATCTCCTCCTGCACTAGATCTGACCAAAGTCACTCCCAATCTGGCAATTTCTCCCGTCCATTGATAGAGTCCTGATAACTGTGCCAAATCTTCGGTATCTCAAGGAGAGCCAAGCTCACCAAGTCATCATCCGCAACAGTGATTCCCACACCCCCCAACTCATCCCTACATTGGACAAACTTCGTGAGATATTTTGGAATACTGTCGCCCTTCTCCATTTTGATTTTTCTGAGCTCATCTTTCAGCACCAACTTCCTATGGTTGCTGCTGCTTTGGAAAAGATTTGTCAAAGCCTTCCACATTGAAAATGGAGTGGCTTTCCCATGAAGGCTTGACACAATATGGTCCTTCACATATTTCAACGGAATCCTTCTTGTCTTCGCTACTTTCTTTTGCCAGACGTCAAGTAATGCAACATCCGTCAAAGTGGGCTTAGGAACATCGCTATCGATGAACTCCTTCAGACCATTATCTTCAAGCACTGCCTCCATCTTGTCCTTCTAGGCTATGTAGTTCGAGCTACCCTCAAGGGCATACTCTAACCGCAACCCATTGAAAGCCATTTAAATGAATACTCAACTATCGCACCAAGAAATTCTTGCAGCAAATTCGAATTGTCCACCAGTACAAAACTCAACACCACTTCAATATTGCAATCTCTAGTGATTAACACTAATCTGATACCATGTATAAATTATACAAGATGCATGTATATTACCAAACTCCCCTGATCTAACAAATTAATATTATGTTAAATAAAGAATCCTTCCACTTAATTCTTTGCGAAAATTAAATCACCAATTGCAAACACATATGAAGCAAATCAATCGCACATAAACATAGTTGTTTAACGAGAAATATTAAATCTAAAAACCCCAACTATCATATATTATGTATATCAATGGAACATGTAACAATCACATACAAAGCTTAGTACATCAAGCTCTCAGTACAATCAATAATAATTACACATTGTCATGCAGAAATTTGCATATATATATGCACAAATTTCTTGCCTCCTGACAACCTGCCTCCATTGCGCAATCCCTGCTGAAGAAGTCCCCTGAATGAATTTGAATTGGCCTTGCCTTGACTGTGCAATCCTCATTATCATATCCAATGTGTGTTGGATGCATTGAATGCATCACTATAGTCACAAAAATTAGTCCATCTCACCCTTTCACCTATCTCTCCACTGGGTCTCCACTGGAACTGACATGCAAGTAGTTAACTGTTGCATTTGTTCAATTGCAAGTGAGTCTCTAGTTGTGAATTAATTGAATAATTAATTCACTAAACTCTCACTAGTGTATCTTCAGTTAGAACTAGATCCAACTAGCACAACTGAGCTTAACTCACTTAACTGAGTTAAACTAAATAATAGCTCACATAACTACTCTTCCAACTCTGTCACAACTTGCCACTATCAATTATAACTAAGTCCTCCATGCATGAGTCACCAACCACCCTAGGAATTGCATAATTCCTTCAGCCCACTGATTTTCCAAATCTGTTCACTGAAATAAAGTGCTCCAAGAGAATAAGTTGATATTTATTGTCGGATTATTATTAAGGACTAATAATAATCGACATGCATATATTTTTAGATTAGCGATCTATAAATAGACTTTTCCCAGTCTTCTAAAAATAGAATCTCATATATTTTTCCAACTTGATTAACCATCTACAAATATCCTCCTGCTACTTATAGAATATGCTCACCATGTCTAAAAATAGACATACACCTAAAAATAGCCTACGGGCCCCACTTAGTGAAGGTGCTTAATTTTCACTAAGTTCATCATCTTGTTGAATCTCAACAGGTATGAGTTGGTTTTGTGATGTTGTACCATAAAATTATCTAACAAAGACTTGATTTTTGTATTAATGAAGTGTGTACCTTGATCACTTGTTAGGCTTCTAGGGCAACCAAATCTGCGAATGATATTCTCGAAAATGAACCTGGCTATTGCGTCTGCTATGTAGTCTTTTACTGGTGCTGCCTCTGCCTATCTTGTGAGATAATTCGTTGCGGTTATTATATACCTTGTCTGTGAATGTCATGCCATTGGTGCAATTGGAACTATGAAATCAACGGTCGATTTTTTGAATGGCTGCAATGTTCTTACAGGTTGTAGTGGTAACTCATCCCGATGTTACAGACGTCTTGTTCTTTGGCAGAAATCACATTTCTTTACATATGCTTTACTATATTTATAAATTGTGGGCCACCATAACGCTACTTGTAGTATTTTCCATGTGGTGGGTTTTGCGCTGACATGCCCTCCCACAACTCTGTTATGAAATTCCCACAAGATATCCTCTCTTTCATGGTCCATGACACATCTCCGCAAGACATGATCCAATCCCATCTTATATAATTATCTGACTATCAATTGATATTCAGTTGCTTTCACCACCAAATGTCTTCTTTGAGTTGTCGTGTATCCTCTTGGGCATTGTCCTATGGCCAGATACACTGTTATTTTCTCTAGATAATCTGGGATGGCTTCTACTCTAAAGAGATCAGCATCCGGTAATTGATCATCAAGGGATCCCCCATTCTCCCCATTCTCCAACCTTGATAAATGGCCAGGACCCACGTTTAACCTCCCTGGTTTCTCTATCACTTCGAAGGTGAACTCCTGGAATAGTAGGAGCCATCTACATATTCTTCCTTCAAGCACCAGTCTGTTCACCAAGTATTTCAATACTGAGTGATCTATGAAGAACTTGAATGTACCTCCCAGTAGGTAATGGCGAAACTTATGAAGAGAGTACACCATCGCAAGATCCTCTTGTTGTTTTGTTGTGTAATTCCTCTCAGTTGTAGACAACTTCATGCTTGCAAAGTATATTGGATGATGAACAGAAGTCTCTCTTGGTTGAGCTAACACCACTCCTAATGAAATGTTGGAGGCATCAATGTGGACATGGAATTTTTTGTCCTAGTTAGGATGAACCAAGATGGGTACACTTTCTAACTTTTATTTCAATGTATTGAGGGAGTTAGTGCATTCGTCACTCCACGTGAATTGTTTTGACTTTCACAACAGCTTTTCTAATGGTTTTGTAATCTTTGCATAGTTGCGGATGAATCTTCTGTAGTACTCGGTATGCTCGAGTAGTGATCTCAACTATTTCACAGTTTCTGGTGCTTCTATGTTAACAATGATTGCTACTTTTGTTGGATCCATACAAGCACCCTGCTTACAAACAACATTTCCCATAAGTGTCCCAAAAGGTACTACAAAGACGCATTTCTTAAGGTTGAGGGAGATTTAGAGTTGTTTGCATCTGTCAAACATTATTCTGAGTAAAGTTGCATGATTCTTTAGTAAATTGTAAATTTTCTATTCATCCATGTATACCTCTAGGAACTTATGGATATAGTTCTGAAATTTTGCTATCACTATTCGTGAAAACACCGCTAACACATTCTTCAGTCCAAAGGGCATGACATGGTATGCAAACGATCCACATTCGGTTATGAAAGTGGTCTTCCTTTTGTCTTATTCTGCTATTCTCACTTAATGATATCCTCAGAATCCATCTGTGAATGAATAGGCTTTGTTTCCTGCCACATTGTCGAGAACCTCATTGCTAAACGGAGTAGGAAATGGATCATGTCTACATGCGTTGTTGAGGCTTCTGTAATCCATACATACTCTAATCTTGGATTTCTCCTTTTTTCTTTGTATTACAATGGGACTAACCCACTTTGATTCCTCCACTAGAAAAATCAGCCCTGCTTTCAGCATTTTATCTATTTTTGCTTTGACATTTTCCTTTACTCTTGGATTTAGGTGGTAAGGCCTATGTTTTATTGGTCTTGTGTCTGGCTTTAAGACTATGCGCATTTCCCCCATGTCCCCTTTTATTTCCTTTATCTTTGCTACTAAAGATGGGAATAAATCTTCATATTCCTGTAGTAGGTCAAAGATTTCCTTGGTTGTTTCTATATCCCAGTAATCTACGATAGATGCGATTTTGTGTTTCTCCATGCTTCCAATGTTCATATTCTTAGTCTTCAAGGGAAACAGGTGTATTTCTTATGTGGTTGGGTCCTCCTGTATATCCCGCTCCCCCTATTTCTCTTCAAAGTATAAATTTCAGAGATTCTCTAAGTCGTCATCATCCATCTCACGATCTATCTGTTTGCATGCTACTGATTCTTTAGTTTTCTACTCTGAGAGCGGTATTTCTTCATCTTCCTGAATCTCTAGAAAAAATAGTACTCTTCTGATGGCTTGGAGTGCATCTGTGACTGGTTATGTTTCTCCCTTAAAATAAAAACATTGCGTAAAATTTTCCGCAACTACTTTCCAGGTACCAATTCCTCTCTTCTTTTCCTCTGTTAAATACCAGGCCTTTGGAATTGTGTCTAGTGAATGTATGAAATCATGCATCCACAGAGATTCTGGATACCCTTCTTTTTTCCAGTTATACTCACAATTCGTTAAATGTTCTATGGGGTCAAAGTCCCCTTGGTACTTTTCAATGAATTGTGGTCCTGAAGCTCTTGGAATCTAGCTCTTAATGATATTCCAACATCTTCCCATTGCAAAAGTGAGTTGCGATGGTTGACCCACCATCTTGCTGACGTGGATTGTAGTGCAACATCCATAAGAGGGACTCTATGTTATATTGGTACCTTTTCTTCTACTTTTGCAATAAATGTATTTGCAGCATGCATATTTGATAGAGTCAAATATCATGTTACCTCGGTTCCAATCTAGTTGACTCCCCGAATATTAGCACATCTTCTAGTGTTGGTCTCGAATGCTCCCTGTTTCCAATCATCCCAAGCTACTTTTGAGCCCAAATCTGAACTCTGAACACTTCTCTAGCTTACAGTCCCTCCCTCTATTGGATTGATATAGTCTTCCATCTTCCCTGTCGTCATCTGGTAAAGGTGATCGAGAAGTTGAGCATCCTCTCTGTTGTCAACAATGTCTATATATCGGGGTCCTTGATATGGGTTAAGTGGCTGAGTTACCCTGACTTCCCCATCTTCAAAAATCATCAATTCTTTTTTCAATTCAGTCACTGTATAATTCTCGAAGGCCCAATCTATCCTCAGTAAAGTAGGATAGGGATCCTTGTCCCCCATAATGTCTATCACCTCAAAATCCATATATTTTTTCACTCCCACGACATCAACCTAGACCTCTTCTAGCCTTCCTATGGGTACAATACAGTACTTATTTTCCATTCAGAGTTGTATTGGTGAGTATGTCAACTTTAGCCTCCCTAGTGCTTCCCATGTCTTTCTACGTAGAATGTTGACATCTGATCCTAGATCGAGCATTATGTCTTTGATTTGTAATCTCGCGACTTAGTATTCACACAGAATTCCTTTCCAGTTCTTCTCTTGTTTATTTTTATCCTTCTTATGTATTTTTCTATTGAATTTCTTGACTCTCCCGGTTCTGCGTTTTCTTGCACCACCAACTCTAGATTTTGCTTTAGTTGTTCCAGCATTGGTGCATTGGTTACAATTTTTAGGAACAATCAGAACCATTCCTCAATTGATGTACTTGTATGAGTCTCCTTCTCTTTTTCGAAGGTCGGTTGTGGAAGTTCAATGCCTCTACTCCCACCTATCTAAGAAAATGTTTCCACTGCCTCCTTAAAATATTGCTTCTGTCTATCCAGTCTGAAAGCATTCTTTGGAGATGCAGGATTGACCAGCTTTACTGGGTCCATACTCTGTGCATCCTCCCCCATTTTCTTTCCTCCCTAGGTTATAATGGCTACACTTTGCATGGGATGAGATTCTACTATTCTTGGTTCTACATTCACCAGATTCGCTCCTCTTTTTCTGGCTCTTTCCTCCCATATCTTAATCAATTCTAGACAGTCTTCAATTGTGTGTGTATTGACTCTACACTGAGAGCACCATGGTCTTATGGGTAGCATACATTCCCTTGCTACGTGTCCTTCTTGATCACAATTATAGCACCTTACTAGTCCTCTTCCTCTGGTTCTTCCACCTCTCATTCCTCCTCCTCGACCCCTTGGAGTTTCATTCACTCTATCAAATGGTCTGTTGAGATTCAACAAGATGATGATCCTAGTGAAAATTAAGCACCTACACAAGGTAGGGGCCCACGGGTTATTTTTAGGTGTATGTCTATTTTTAGAATGGTGAGCATATTCTATTTATAGCGGGAGTCTATTTATAGATGGTTGAGAAAATTATATTTTTAGATGAGATTCTATCTTTATATGCATGGGTGAAGTCTATTTATAGATCGCATGTCTACAAATAGATCACATGTCAATTATTATTAGCCCTTAATAAAAATTAGACAATAAATAATAATCTATTCTCTTAAAGCACTTGATTTCAGTTAACTAATGTGGAAAACCAGTTGACTGAAGGAATTATGAGTTATAAGGTTGGTTGGTGGGACATGCAGAGTGACTTCTTTGTAACTAAGTGATACAAATTTGTAACAGAGTTGGATGTGTAGTTATGTGAGTTGTTGTTTAGTTTAACTCAGTTAAGTGAGTTAAACTCAGTTATGCTAGTTGTAACTAGTTGTAACTAAAGATACACTAGTGAGAGATCAGTGATTTAATTATTTAATTAATTCACAAGCAGTGGTCTCACATGCAACTGAAGAAATACTACTGTTAACTAAATGCATGTCAGATCTAGTGGAGACCCAGTTGAGAGATAGGTGAAAGGGTCTGTTTGACTATCAGTTGTGACTATAGTGTGTGCACAAGTGCAACCAAACACACATTGCAGATGCCAATGAGGATTGTGCGGTGAAGGCAAGGTAAGATCGAATTCATTCAGGGATTTTCATCAGTAGGGATTGCACAGTGGAGGCAGGATGTCAGGAGGCAGTAAATTGGCGCATGTATTTGCAAATTTTTTGTATGACAGTGTGAGACGATTGTATATTGTACTGAGAGCTCTTGGATTAGAGTTTTGTATGAGATTGTTTCAAGATCCATGATATATACATAATATATGATAGTGGGGTTTTTAGTTTTATGCTTTCCCGGTAAAAACATCTATGTTATGTGTGATTGATCTTTCTTCATGTTTTTGCAATTGGCGATTAAATTTTCGCAAAGATTTAAGTAGAAGGATTTTGTATTTAATAGTGGCATATAATTGTTAGATCAGGAGAATCCAGAAATAAATAATTGTATTAAAATTTCTACATGGTATCATAGTGAATAATATTGCAATATTGAAGCAGTAGCTGAGTTTTGTTGGTGGAAACAATTCAAATTTGCTGCAAGAATTTCTTGGTGCGACAGATGAGTAAACATAGAAATGGATTTCAATGATTTGTGGTTAGAGTATGCACTCAAGGGCAGGTTGAACTACATTACATGGAAATATAGGATGAAGGCAGTTCTTGAAGATAATGGCTTGAAGGAATTCATCGATGGTGATGTTCCTAAGCCCACTTCGACGGATGCTGCATTACTTGACGTCTGGCAAAAGAAAATAGAAAAGACGAGAAGTATTTAGTTGGAAGGTGTGAGAGACCATATTGTCTCAAGCCTTCATGGGAAATCCACTCCATTTTCAAATGTGGAAGGCTTTGACAAATATTTTTGAAAGCAGCAGTGACCATAGGAAATTGGCACTGAAGGATAAACTCGAAAAGATCAAGATGGAGAAGGGCGACATTATTCCAAAGTATCTCACAAAGTTTGTCCAATGTAGAGATGAACTGGGGAGTGTGGGAATCATGGTTGTTGATGATGATTTGGTGATTTTGGCTCTCTTGGGACTTCCTAAGATTTGGCATGGTTATCAAGACTCTGTCAATGGACAAGAAAAACTATCAGATTGGGAATGACTGTGGTCGGATCTAGTGAAGGAGGGGTTCAGGCGGAACTCCAGGGATGGCTCTTCATCAAAGCATGATGATGAAGAGGATTGTGCTTTGGCTTCCAAATCAAGGAAAGGGAAGGGGAAGAAATTCCACTCAAAATCTGAGGCTAAAGGCAAGAATCTAGATTTGTCTAAGGTGAAGTGTTTTCACTGTCATGAACATGGGCATCTCGCCACTAACTGCCCACAGAAAAAGAAAAACAAGAAGGTTGTTGGAGTTGCAGCTGGTGAGGCCCTTGCCTCGCAATTTGAACTTGATTTCTCTTTGATTGCATGCTTGGTTTCAAGTGCAATGGGATCAGTGTGGTATCTTGATAGTGGAGATTCCTTCCACATGATGAGCGATAAGGAGCTTTTCAGTTACTTAGAGGAGAAATATCTCCAAATGCATATAGAGATGGGTGACGATGGACGATACAGTGCAACCGACATTGGTACCATTACCTTTGAGAGGGAGTCAAGTAAACCATTTCTGATGAAATATGTTATGCATGTTCTAAGTCTAAAGAAAAACTTGGTCTCAGTCGTAATGTTGGAGGACAGAGGTTATGACGTTGTTTTCAGCGATGGAAAAGATTTCCTGCGACATAAACAACGGGTCAAACCAAGAGGATATGGATTTGAGTCAAGAATCTCTACAAGCTAGAGGTAGATGGCTGCACTACAATGGTTGGAAAAGAAGAAAAAGTGGTGAGGCGAGATGAGGGCGAATTATGGCACAAGCGATTGGACCATCTTCACCATGGCACCCTAAAAATATTGCAGCAGATTTCTACTGCACTTCCCAAGGGTATACTTGCGCAAATAGATCAGTGCAAGGGATGTACTATGAGTAAGTTTGTGAAGACCACCTTTCATGAAAAGGAGAACCGTGCTTCAGTAATCCTATAGAGAGTTCACACAGACATGTGTGGACCATTCTTGGTTGCTTCAATAGAAAAACACAGGTATTATGTTATTTTTTTTATTACTATTCTAGTAGATGCTGGATCTTCTTCATGCAGAAGAAATATCAAACATTCTCAAAGTTCTGTGAGTTTAAAGCATTGGTGGAGAAAAAATCGAGGAAGCAAGTGAAGGCTCTGCGGAGCAATAATGGTGGTGAATATATCTCAAACGAATTCAAATACTTCTATAGAAAAGAAGGAATTTGAAGAGAACTCATAGCGCCTCATAACCCACAGCAGAATGGGACCGCGGAGAGGAAGAACAGAACTATCGTGGGTGTTGCATGAGCTATGCTGCATGATCAGGGCCTACCAATGCTCTTGTGGGCGGAAGCATGCAACACTACGGTTTATGTGAAAAAGCGTTGTCCTCATAGAGTACTTGGCATGAGTACACCTGAAGAAGCTTACTGGTAAGAAACTGGATGTTTCTCACTTTAATATTTTTGGCTCATCTGTTTATATGCATGTGACAAGAACGCCAAGAAGAAGCTGGAGCTGAAGTTGGGATATTTGTGGGGTACACAGAAACACCCCATAATTATCGTGTGTATTTTCCAAACAGTCGAATGACTGTGGTGCGACGGGATATAAAATTCAATGAGGATAAATCCATGAATTTGTCGCTTGGGAGGGAGCTAGACTTGCATGCAGAGGAGGAACTTATTATTCCCAAAGATGAGTCTCTAGATGTGGATCAGCCACAGGAGGAGGTTCATGGAGTGGAGGAGTCCACTCACGTAGAGCCAAACATCAAAACTGGCAAAAGGCGTACCACAGAAGCTGAGAGGCTGAAGCTTGATGCCGCATAGAATGTAGGAGTCCCTACTTCATAGTGCAGAGAGAGATAGTCTCCTGACCAATTCACTGGATACATGGATCTCATTATAAAATTTATTTTGACTGAGCCAAATTCCTTTCAGGAAGTCGTGTAGGAGCCCACATGGGTAGATGCAATGGTGGAGGAGTATGACTCCATTGTCAGAAACAGTGCTTGGGAAATTGTTCCAAGGCCGATTGATAAATTTGTGGTAGGTTCAGGATGGATATAGAAGGTAAAGCAAGCTGCTGATGGGAGTATTGAGAAGTATAAGGCAAGATTTGTGGCCCGAGGCTTCTCACAAATCAAGGTGATTAATTATGAAGAAGCCTTTGCACCTGTCACACGGTATTCTTCCATAAGGACCATCCTTTCTCTCTCAGCGCAGATGGTTTGGCACATTCGTAAGATAGATGTGAAGATTGTGTTCCTTAATGAGATCAATGAGGAAGAAGTGTACATTTAGTAGCATGAAGGATTTGATATCTTCAGCAGCGATTTACATGTGTGCAGACTCAAAAAAGCGATGTATGGGCTGAAGCAAGCACCCCGTGCTTGGTACACTCAGATCGACAGCTATTTCACTGGACTTGGCTTCACCAAGAGTGAGGCGGATGCAAACCTATACCATATTTTGGCGGAGGGTAAGCTTTTAATCATTGTTATTTATGTTGATGATTTAATACTGACTGGTGATGAGCAGCTGATACACTCATGCAAGGAGGACCTTGCAAAGGAGTTTGAGATGAAGGATATGGGCCTCCTTCACTATTTCCTTGGATTGGAAATAGGCAGTGAGAAGGTGAACTTTTTGTGTCTCAAGGAAAGTATGCAAGGGATATACTTTGTAAGTTTCACATGGAGGGTTTCAAACCCATGGATACTCCTCTTCCAGGAAACTGGAGGAAAGAGGACGCTACATCTGGAGAGGTAGTGGATGCTACTGTCTATCGACAGTTGGTGGGTTAGCTCATGTATTTTGTTATTAAAAGACCGGGCATATGCTATGTGGTGAACCAGCTTAGTCAAGCAATGGTTAAGCCTACCAAGCTCTTTTGGAAGGCAGGCAAGCATGTCCTGAGATATCTTAGGGGCACATCTGAGTATGGCTTATGGTACAGACAGACGGATGAGGTGAAGTTGCATGGCTTCATAGATGCAGATTGGGTGGGTAGCCCAATGGATAGAAAGATCACATCAAGAGGGGTTTTAAGTATCAGATCTATATTTTTTTCCTGGTACAGCAGGAAACAGAGATCCATGGCACTCAGTTTAGTAGAAGCGTAATACATGGCATCAATTCAAGCTGCATGTGAGGCTATCTGGATGAGGAAGATCCTGGTCAGTTTGTTCAGTTCTCATTTAGATCCTACTATGATTCATTGTGATAATCAGAGTTGCATTAAACTCTCGATTAATCCTATGTTTCATGATATATCTAAGCATATAGATATCCAGTATCATCATATTAGAGATTATGTGCAGCGAAAGATCATGTTGTTTCAGTACATTCCTATGGAAGATCGGGATGCAGATATTCTGAAGAAGGCGCTCACCATGAGAATATTCGAATACCATAGAGACAGGATTGGGGTGAAGGATAATCCCTTTCTTGTCGAGAGGGAGTGTTGAGATTCAACAAGATGATGATCCTAGTGAAAATTAAGCACCTACACTAGGTAGGGGCCCACAGGCTATTTTTAGGTGTATGTCTATTTTTAGAATGGTGAGCATATTCTATTTATAGCGGGTGTTTATTTATAGTGGTTGAGAAAATTCTATTTATAGATGAGATTCTATTTTTAGATGCATGGACGAATTCTATTTATAGATCGCATGTCAATTATTATTAGCCCTTAATAATAATTAGATAATAAATAATAATCTATTCTCTTGAAGCACTTGATTTCAGTTAACTGATGTGGCATACCAATTGAATGAAGGAATTACGAGTTCTAAGGTTGGTTGGTGGGACATGCAGAGTGACTCCGTTGTAACTGAGTGATACAAAGTGGTAACAGAGTTGGATGTTTAGTTATGTGGGTTTTTATTTAGTTTAACTCAATTAAGTGAGTTAAACTCAGTTGTGCTAGTTGTAACTAGTTGTAACTAAATATACACTAGTGATAGATCAGTGAATTAATTATTTAATTAATTCACAAGAAGTGGTCTCACATGCAACTGAATAAATACTACCGTTAACTACATGCATGTCAAATCCAGTGGAGTCCCAATTGAGAGATAGGTGAAAGGGTCTGTTTGACTATCAGTTTTAACTATAGTGGGTGCACAAGTAAAACCAAACACATATTGCAGATTCCAATGAGGATTGCACAGTGAAGGCAAGGCAAGATCGAATTCATTCAAGGATCTTCATCAGCAGGGATTCCACAGTGGAGGCAGGCTATCAAGAGGTAGTAAATTGGTGCATGTATTTGCCAATTTTTGTATGATAGTGTGAGACGATTGTATATTGTACTAAGAGCTCTTGGATTAGATTTTTGTATGAGATTGTTTCATGAACCATGATATATACATAATATATGATAGTGGGGTTTTTAGCTTTATGCTTTCCCTATAAAAACATCTGTGTTATGTGTGAATGATCTTTCTTCATGTGTTTGCAATTGGAAATTAAATTTTTGCAAAGATTTAAGTAGAAGGATTTTGTATTTAACAATGGCATATAATTGTTAGATCAAGAGAATCCGACAATACATAATTGTATTAAAATTTCTACATGGTCTTTCCAGTAGTTTTTCCAGTGCATTGAGGGCTCTACACTGCTCTATATTATGCATTGTAGAAATGCAAAATTCACAATATGTATTTTTTGGAACATTGGAATATTTCTGCAAAATTGGACATAGTTGTGGAGGATGACCAATGCCTTTGCATATTTCATAGTAGTCGATTCCGGTTTGATTTTGTTGAGTGGGGAACCCTTGGAAGTGGGGTTGCGGTTGGTATAATCCTTGAGTATTTATCTGTGCAACTCCCCCAACTGGTGGAACCCTCCGTGTCCCTATTTCTGAAGTTCCTGCATTTTTCCCCCGCAACCTCGAGAATTTTGCGGCCACATGTCCTTCCATCAGCCAATGTGTACACCACACGTTAGGCCTTGTAGGTCATATTGGTTGAATGTCTTTCAGCTTCTCCATTAAACTAGCTATCTAATTTTGTAGCCCTAATTTGGAAGGGTCTTGTACTGTTGCTCCTCCTCTGAACTCTTGCGGATATCCCACCATAGATTATATATTCATGGCTTGCTACAAGGCATCTTGTAGGGTATCAATCTTCTGTTGTGTCAATGGAGTTCTTTTCAATGGGAGGAGTGCTTTAATAAACCAATCTCATTGGTGGTTTGGATCGATTGGGTAACTTATCTTCACAATCGCATCCTTGAACCTTCTCATCAGGTCCCAGGCCATTTCTCCTTCCCAATGTTTGATTTCCCACAACTCAGAAAATCCTTGCTGATCTGTCTGAGGTAATTTAAATTATTTGAAAAATTCTTTCTTCACATCATCTATCGTTGGGTTTGGATGAGCTTCTGACCATTTAATGAACCAGTGAAGAGTTCTCTCTCTTAAAGTAGTCTGGAACTCAATCAACTTAACTACCTCTGGTGTCTGTCGAGCCCTCCATATCGCTTCGCAGAGATACCAGTGTTATTCCACATCATTGTTACCCCTCTTGGTTGAACGATCCCTCCATATTTCCTTGTTTGGGTTGTAGTAAAATAAAACCTCTACTACCAGTTTGAGAGATTGTATAACCAGCACTGTAGCTAGTAGATATTTGTACTATAGACTTAACACTATTCAACTTGCTAAATTCCTGTAACTTAACAAAAAATTTATCAGGTGGATGATAGAGTACCAGGGGAAGGTTGGGACTAGAGCTACTTGAACTTTTGGGAATAGGATTACCTTGTGTTACGGGTGTCGACCTCTCTCAAAATAGTTTCTCCATCACAACATACAGCTCCACATCGGATGTCTCCTCGGGACGCATGTCCTCCACATTGGAATTTTCTCCCTTTTCTCTTCGGGCTGGGCTCCTATACACTTGTCTAACTTCTTTAATTTTCCCTCCTATTCCTTGGGATCCCATCTAACCTTCCCTTTCCTTTGTCATCTGTGACACCTTTTCCTTGTCCTGTCGATTACTCTCCTGCTTCTCAAACTCTTTCATCACCCTTTCCCACCACTTCTCAGCAATTTGCGCCCTCTGATGTGCTCATCACTCTCTCAATATACTGGATGTTTCACCATCCATATCCCTATTCCCCATTATTACTTACTTGTAGCATCTTTCCCTCAGCTCCTTCCCCCAACACTAGAGGTTTAAGTCTCCAAATCAGAACTTTGAAATTCCATCAAACCCTCGTCCACCATTAGATATTTGATCTACAATGGGATTTCCTTCAACATTTCTCCCCGCAATTCGGATATGAATATATCTTTGGCTTTTGTAAAGGATTGGTAACACTCAGTTGAAAATTCCACAATGTATCCTTCCAAGGTAGATTGTACCCAAAAATCTACTGCTTGGGTCAAATTGGTATCTAATCGATGGAGTGTTACAAGATATGTGTGCATCCACTTGTGATAGACTCTATGTGATCCTCCTGGGATTGAATTGATTTGCAGTATCTGCAACCAATTATAAAGTTCTTCTGGGAACTTTCCCCAGAAAATTTCGTATAGGTCACTTGCAGATTTAGAAAACAGGACTTGATCTTTAATAGTCTTTTCCCTCTTTTGTCGTAGCTCCGCCTGTTGCGATATGAATTGTTCTAAGTGGTTATACCACCAACTTCGTTGTTCCCTCTCAGAGATCCACGATACCATGATCTAACTCCTAAATGAATTTTCAGGTCCCAGCAACAGAACCATTTGTTGGCAAAAGAAGAGGTCTCTGGGCAAGACCCAGGTTCAGGGTAGAGGCCAACAAGGTTTCCACATTAGTCTAGCACAACACCGACATTTTCACCCTAATCCAGAGAGCAGAGCATCTCACCCAAGGCGTGCCATGACCTTAGTAAGATTAGGAGACAGATCAGGTATAAGTAAAATACAACCATGAATAATAGTTAAGGAAACTTGGAAGCAACAAACATTTCTAGATGCTCTATATGAACTATAATTCATTAAAGCATGTTCAGAATGCTGAATTAAAATTTAAACTGGGCATACATTCATAGTAAGAAAATGACTAACAATCAACTCATAACATTAGGCACAGCAACAACTATATTTCATTATCAATATCAGAACAACATACATCTACTCCGAAGAGTCTCATACAGTTTGATTCAGTACAACAGAGTTCTCATAGAGCTCTCCTAAGGCTCTGCTCCATCTATCGGCCTTCTGCCACACTGACTAACTAACTCTCCTATGCCGGCCGACTGCCTATTTGTTCCTCCGCCAATGTGATTGTCAGTCCTTCCTCTTTTCCTGCTCTACTTATTTCCTCTTCTTGATTACTAGGAGTTCTGCTGATTGTTCTTGTCTCTCGTATCTTCCATTTTCACTATTCTCTGCAACTGTTGCGCCACCTATCTTCCGGCTTTCCGCAACCGTGACAGGTCCCTATCTACCTTGGTTGTGCTCCACCACTTGTTCTCCAACCTTCCGCAACTCAAAACTATTTCTTTTTCAAAACAAAGGCCCCAAAAACTGGTGAAATGGACAAAGGAATGTCAATTTTAGAGACAGAGGTATGGTAAAGTTAAAGTGTGAAAAAGTACATGCAGGTCTTGGGAAGCAAGATCACGTACATACGCAAGTATGGTGAAGAGAATTCATGTACATATTTTGCACCATGGTAACTGGAATACCAAGGGCCTTTACCATGGTATTGGACCATAGTAATGAGCGTGACAATGAATATTTGACCTCGTCAAAGAATACCATTGGTATTACTAAGGGATTGACCCAAGGTATTAGTTAAGGATTATACTATATAAGGAGATGGAGATCAAAGTGTTGGGTGTGCAAATTTTTTGTTATATATGAATGATTTGATCTGAAAAAGGTGTGCACCAAGAAGCAAAGAAAAGACACATATCTGAAAGATCTGAAGTATGGTATCATATGTGATTGTTTGATTTTCTTGTTGAAAATATCTAACATTGATGGATCTGTGGTGATAATGATATTGTGACATGAATATGTGACAGTAAGGGTTATGAAGTATGTGTTGTGGTTGCAAAAAATTAATGATTCAGTGATTATAGATATGTATGTGGGTTTACCTCTGAGAGGTGGCGTACATATGTGGATATTCTTCTGGATAGTCGCTTATACATTCAACGAAATTTTAGAATATGTACGTAGATGTCAAGCATGAGAAGCGCGTACGTATGTGGATGTGTTTTGTAAGAGTCGTGTATACATGATAGGATTTTGCAATATTATGAGTTGTTGATGATGTTTTATCAATACTGTTATGTTTTTTATTGTATTTTGATGAAGTCCTTATAATAATCTTTGTTTGACAGTACTGGTTGGGGTTAAATTGATTATGGGATGGAATGTTGACTAGTGATGATACTACTGTGTGGTGATATATATTTTGGTTTAGTAATTTTTGATGGTTTCATTATGTGATTGATTCATTTCTATAGTGATTCAGATGTAGATATCAGTGTTTTGAGATCTCTATACATGTATTCTTCAGTGTAAACGAATACATATGCATGTATGATTCAGAAAATTAGTGTATACTTTCTAACATATGATTGATCAGGGTTCGCAATGATAGGATTTGACTTATGTGATGAATATTATATGGTATGATATTCTTATGAATGGATATGCATTGATATGATTTGATTTATTTACATTGGTTGATAAAGATTCAGTGATTGGTTGAATTAGATAATTGATTTCAAATTTTTTATTAGGTTTTAATGTTGGAAGTGGATCCAATTTGAAACATTCTGGAAATTGATCCACAAGGAACTGGGGATAACATTATTCAAAAAGGGGGTTATAGATTCCTTCTAGTAGGAGTTGGAAAACAAGAGAAGGTTGTAGAATTCTACAGGTAGGATCCTGCGTGCTGGTTAGTGTATGCACCAGTACAAGATCGTAAGAAGTTTTTCTTTTAATAAAAGAAGAAGACAGAGATGACATTGGCGGTGGTTTTCTCCCACATTGAGTTTCCACCTAAAATCCTAGTGTTCATATGGTGCTTATGTGTTAATGATATATCTTCTTCTTAACTGCTCATAATTATTTATTAATTGATTAATAATCAAGTAATGATGCACTAATTAATGCTTTATAGATGATGAAATAAGTTATCTGGATATACGAAGGTTTATTTAATAACAATCATGTGCATATGCTATTTTATTGTATAACAATAGCGTATACAAATCAGAATAATATATTGAAAATTTGAAGTGTGTAAAATACTGATTCAATACCCCCCCCTAGTATTTTTCCTAACATTCGTTTGGTATTTAGATCTGGAATATTGTTGGTTATCAGTGTGAGATTTATTTAGATTTGTTTTCTATTTGAATTTGTGGATTTAAGAACCATTATTGATATTTTATTGTGGAAATAAAAGAATCATAAACTACAATATTACTTTCTTATAAGTTTAGAGGTGAACAGTTTTTATATCACTTTGATGCTAAGGTTCCCAAGACTTGAGATATCTTAATGAGGTGTGGTCACAAAGATATTCTTAAGTAATATACTTCGAATTCTAAGATCCTCTATCATCACACAAGCATATTAAATCTGCAAACCTTTGAATACTTATTGTATGCATTGTAATCTAGGGTTGTCAATATTCTTGAATTTGGTAACCTTGTCACTATTTGGCTTGTGCCAATACATGGTTTACATTCATTGAACATGAAGCTTTTTAATAAAAATATAAATCCTAGGTACTAAAGATCTAGAAAGAGCTTTGGAACATTGTTCAAGTATAGTTGCAACTTTTTATGTTATTTGGTTATGCCATATTAGACACAAAATAAAGTATGCATATGTGATTTTGTGTGGTTGTTTGATCACCAAAGATCATATCTCTAATCACTGTTGTTGATTTACAAATTTTATGCACTTAGTCATTTGACAATGATTCACATTTCTTAGAAGCATGCGCTTGTACTTGAACACATATTGAGTGCAGAAACAACCATTGAAGAAATAAGGTTGTAATTATTCAAGTAAGATACATGTAGCCTTTATTGATGAATGTTTATTAGATTTTATCTACTATCAGTGTCATGCACGATTATGAGTACCATAGTTTCTAGTCCTTAAGTTTGATTTCGAAAGATTATTTGTTGCATTTTGTTTTAAGTTTTGAGAAAATATAGTACAATGAGGTTCATTTTTGTGCACACAGTGATTACATATTTTTTTTATACATCAGATTGCATTAATAACATCGAGAATAGATTCAACTCCAGTTTCTTGTTTATACACAAAGCGGAGTGATTATGATATTTTTCCTACAATACATAGAATTGAGTGGAAATAGAATTTAGTACAGGAACTTGAATAAAGGATTTACTTTGAGTTGAGAGTCTTGTTTGGCATTGGAAAAGCTTGGATTATCTTAGGTTTACATGTTTTTGTTCTGTATTTGAAAAGACAATATTTACATTCACTTGGTTAATGCTCATGTTTTCCAAATAGATTAATAGTTAGGTTTTTTATTTGATTGTTACTATTTAGGGTTTACTTTTTCAATTGCCAGTAACTAGGGTTTTATTCCAAATGTTGGTGATTTTTAGGATTAATATTTGCAATAGTTATGGTTTTTTTTCTAATGAATTTTTTTAAGTGAAATATTAGAATAGGTGAAAGAATTCAAGGTGAGAGTAGTTTCTATAGGTTTTGTTTTGCAAGTTCCCAAACTTCTTCTCTATAATTCCCAGTGTTGTGCCTCGAAGTCTACAAAACCTTAATTGAAAATTAAATGTTGGTCCATTAGTATACCCTATATTGAACCAAACAACCCAAAGTATTAGTGGTTAATAAAATAATTGAGATGTGTGAGAAGTGTGTGTGCATCTAGGAATAAAACTAAGTGCTTTACAAGATTTTACTTTTTGGAACTATTTAATTAGTGGGCTTTCGACATGGCCTTGGAGAGGATGTGATTTATTTTTTTGGGTATATAAAATGAAAGGATAAAAATGAATTGAAAAATTTTCAAGGAGTTATTTAGAATGCAATTTTTAGGATTTAGTGGATTGAGGTATTGGGTCTTGCAAAATGATGGGGAAGGAATGTAAGAGGCATGTTGTAAAGGTCTTGTTCTCTATGATGTGTCACATTAAAATAGATATCGTCTTCATGTGGAATATCACATCTTGTCAAGGATATTATTTCCACAACAAGAGAGCACTTCAAATATATAATTTTTCTAGAAAACTTGGCTACATTTTCATTTTCATTTCTTTCAAAATTATTCCTCTATGATGTTTCATCCATATTGCTTATGTTTTTACTAGAAAAATATCACATCACTTCATTTTTACCTTCTTCATTTTGTATCAAATTTCTAATAAATTTCCATCTCTATGATATGTTGCATCACTTGAAACTTTATCTTCATGTGCTACATCACATCACCATAATTTCTCTTCTTGTGTGATGGGAATTTCACATTGCTGCAACAAAGAAAATTTGTGCTCCTTTTTGTCTACAAAAACTTTCCTTTATTGCACCTTTCAAAAAATTTCTTTCTTGCACCACTTTGTAGTCAAAATTCGTTCCCTAGTGAAACACTACATGACAATGAATATATTTTTGTTCTAATAAAAAATATTTTATTCACATCATTTTTCATGAACCAAACAACTTTTTCATGCAATACAAAGTTTTCTCCTTTGTGTTTTGTCACACACATAGCTTTTTTCTACATGACAGACCAAGTTCTTGACAAAAAAATCCATGCAATATCATAATTATAGTGACACACTACATTCTCTTAAATTTTTTTCTCCACGACTAAATTTTCTTTTAATTTCATATAGTACAAAATATCTTTTCCATATGATATGGTACATTTTACTCCAATTTTGAAAAAGAATACAACTCTCTCTCTCTCTCTCTCTCTCTCTCTCTCTCTCTCTATATATATATATATATATATATATATATATCAAAACACTCAAAATTAAGTCGATGACAACATTTTCCACCATATCTTTCTAAAATATTACTTCATTGCCACAATTAAAAAACAAATCCATAATATATACAATCAATTTTAAAAATTAAACATTTTGATCTTTTTGCATTATAAAAACATATTTGTTTTGTACCTTGAGTTTTTTTATTTACATATTAAACATTTAATATAATGATCACTATACATATTAGAAGGATTTGGAATTGTGTAAAATGAATCTTATTCGTATATATTTTATATTTTGGTTTTAAAATTTGTACATCTCCTGAATTTTCTTTGTTAATAATTATTTCAATAAATGTAGTCTATATTGTAATTGAAATGTATGAATTTTGATTCTTTATAAATAAATTAAAAAAATAAAATAAAAAGAAATTAAAAATAATAATTTAGATTTATTAGTGTGAAAATATTATTCATCTAATACACAATCAGATGGATGAAATTAAAGAAGTTTCAACCATTCTTTACTTTCAAAACATTATTAACGGATGTTGAATTACAAAATATCATAAAAAAATATTAGAAAACACTCCAATCTACATTGAAATAACATATATACACTTTCCCTATTCTTCGACCAATGGCACACCTTCCATATGTTTCCTCCATGCACACCTTCCACTCAATGGCACCATCTTTTTCCCTAATTATTTGGTTCATGACACAATCCACTAAATATTTTGGCTCCTCCAACATTAAGGAATTCCTCCTTTTAATAAATGTTAGAGAATTAAATAAATCCATGAATCTTACTTTTTACAAGATGTCATGGATTCCTTGGTTCTTGCAGGTATATGTACTTTCGTTTAGGCTTTTATATCGTTAGTTAATTTGAATATTGAGCCTGAAACATAAGCCATAAAGTGGTCGGGTTTGAATTCGATTGGTTTTAAGACTATGGGAGGAAATAAAGAATATAAGGCAGAGCTATCAAATGTTCTTGTCGTTGGTACAAAGGATTCACGACCACTTCCAATGTTGAGGTTGGTTTCTTTGTCATACATTTAAGTTTATTCTTTGAACCATATTATTTCCAAAATCATTAGAACCCTATAATCTCATTTTTGTTTTTAACGTGTACAGGATGGGTGCTAGAATTGTTGATGGACCGAAATGGATAGATATGAAAGGGTTTTTATATCTTAATGGATAAAACTTGGAAATCATCCAGAGAAAGTATTTACTTCCTTGCAACCTTCATAGATAGCTCACTAGTTTTATTGAATTAAATTTATATTCACAAGTTTTTTTTTCTTAATCTAATCAGGTAGCTTAAATAACCTCTATGTCTTATTTTTATCTAGATCCTTGATCCTTAAATAAGAAAAGCTTAAAAAAACATTAGTGAACAATTGAAAAAACTAAAATGCAAGATAAGAAACAAAACAAAACAAAAACTTTGCAATTTTCACTAAAGATACTGTAGATAACATCTAAACTTATGAAAGAAAATATACCCATAAAGGATTTGTTAAAAACAATTATAACTTCGGAATTTTTCTTCATTAAATACCTTCATAAACCCTTTTTATACAGCACACAATTATAAACTTCAACCAATTCCTTCACATGCTCAGAAAAAAAAGGAAATTAATAAATGAGTGAATTAATAATAAATTCATACCATACATATAATAATTATTAATCTGGTTGATATAATCCTATAGGTGTATTCACCGATAGGCGTATATATTTCAACTTACGGTGGAAATCCATCGAAGGAAATTGTTTTTTCTCATTTTTTAATGGCATGAATGGAGTCTGGGTGGAATATTATTTGTGTAAGAGGACGGTGGATGGATGAGATGAGAGGAAGGTTGAAGAAGCGTCTATATATATGGCGGAAATGGATCGAAGGGTCGTCTGAGAGAAAAGGGTGGGCATGGTGGCGAGGATGGTGTGTCAATAGTAGATGTTTTCCATTGAAAAATAGTAGTTAAAACATTTTTCTATTGGTGGTCGTACATGGACACAATTGGGTGGATGGAGACTGGGATGGTTAAGCATAGAAGTTAGTCTGTGGGGAATAAGACTCCAACGTTCATGGTTTTAGTCGTACTTGTGTTTTCAGCGTTGGCGGAATGTAATCCATCAAATGTTATTATATGACAATGTTATTTACGAAGAATAGTTAATTGAAAAAAAAAATTTAAAAGAAAAATGAAATTGATTTTGAGATAAGTAGAATATTTTTCTATTGTTGGTGGGATTTGGAGATAGTCGTGTGGGCAAAGTTCAGGATGATTTATGGTAGAAGTTAGTTAATTTGGAGGGCGAGCCCGACATACAGAGTGTTCATCGTACTTCTATTTTGGGCGTGCATGGGAAATGTGATTTAAAAAATGTTTTTTTTTCCATAAATGTTATTTTGCAGCATTGTTACTTGAGAATACGTTAAAAAATAAGAAAGAGTATTTTTCTTTGAAGATTGGAAAAATATTTGTAAATGTATTAAAAAAGAGTTTTTTTTCAAAAATGAAACATTTTTAAAGAAGAATGGATGCCTTTTATAAATGATGTTATTTTGAAGAAAATGTGTTTTTTTAACAAATGTTGGCGTAGTATCATTTTTAGGTTATTTAATAGGGTGATTTTAATGTTTGAGATGATACAAGTACAAGAAACTTGTTGGTGGCATGGAAATTGAGAAAAAAATAAAGAACTGATAATTTTGGTATATCATGTTATTTTGACGAAAATTGTGTGTTTTTAACAAAACTTTGTGTTGTGTATTTTTTTGGTTTTTTAGTATGGTATTTTCTATGTTTGAGTAAATCGAAGTAATAGAAAGTGGTTGATGGCACGGAGATTGGAAAAGAAAGAATGATAGTGGTGGTGGATATCGTGATAGTCAGGGAGTTAGAGGTTGGGCAGTTGGAGGTCGGAATGGTGTTGGATAGAAGTGAGTTGGAGGGGAGCTCGACACTGACGTGCAACACTTTTGCTGTTGTGGAAAAATAGTTTTTTACTTTTTTTATTTTTTTTTATGTTCTTTTCGAAGGGATTTTGGTTGAAATTATTTTTTAAAGAAAAAGGTTTGGTTTTTCAAAAGTTTTAGTCATTTTTGAAATTGTTTTGATTTTTTTGCGAAGGATGTTTTCTACCATTTTAAATATGATAAGTTGCATGTTTTATAGGATGATTTTTTTTTTTGGTATTTTATCCTTAGCAATGTGATGTGAAATATTTGGTATGGTTTCAGGAAATTTGTTGATTTTCCGATGGATCCAAGTAAATAGGATTTTTTTCCATCTGATATTCTTATGCTTGTACTTCATTGCCTTCCTTTATCAGTGCTCATAAAATTTTGGCTTGTCTGTAAAGAATGGAATCTTCTGTTGGAAAATCCAATTTTTCTTGCTTCTTGCAATGGATGTAACGATAGAAAATTTGGATTTATTTCTTTGGAAGCTTGTATGGAAGGTAGCTTCTTTGTTGGATCTTACCTTAATGACAAAGGACATATTTTGTTATGCAACCAGCTCACAAATGGCAATAGAAATAGTAGATCAACGACTTAAAAACTATCCTCTTCAAGGGGGAAACCTGATTTAAATTACATAAATGAACAATTCTTCGATGATTCAAATGATAAAACCTCCTTTCTATATATAGGAGTCTAAGGGGTTACAATATGATTATAGCCGACATAACAATAATAATGTAAGGGCACAACAATAACGATAGTGGGATTTTATGAGGCACAATAATAAAAATATGGGGACTACATGGGCACAGCAATAACAATAGGGGGGCTTCACTAAAAATAAAAATAAGGGGCTACACTAGTATTATAGGGACCCAACATGCCCCTCTCCTTCAAAAGAGTTTTTTCCTCAATGCTTGAGTAGTTATGGATGCTTCTGTATAAAATTCTCATCCTCCCATGTTGAATCATCAACGGGTAAGTTCTTCCACTTGATGAGATACTCTGAAATTGATCGATTTCGTAGCTACTGAGTTATTTTTTCCATGACTGCTTCAAGTTCCAATATTATTTTTCCTTCCTCATAAATTTTTGTAAATATTGTTTGAACTATAAGCTTGTCACCTATAACCTTCTTTAAGCATGAAACATGAAAAAATGGGTGCACTCGTGAAGATGTAGGAAGCTCCAATTTGTATGCCATGGTACCAATATGTTACAACACCTTATAAGGACCATAGTACTTTGGTGATAATTTATTATCCTTATTAGCTGGACCATAGTACTTTGGTGATAATTTATTATCCTTATTAGCTTTACTAAGGGAAATTTGTTTGTATGGTTGTAGTCGTAAAAATACCCTGCCACCTACATCAAAACTTCTTTTGCTCTGATACTGACACGCATATTGTTTCATTCGATTTTGCACCAAATTAAGGTTATCCTTTAATAGTTGGAGAACTTATAGGTGATGCACGATGTGATATTCTAGTGCATTAACTTTATAATTTTCTTTTAAATATGATGTGATGGATGGTGGATGATATTTATAAGGTTCCATAAATGGGGTCATTTTTATTGTAGTATGGAAGGAAGTGTTATACCACCATTCAGCTAGAGGTAACCACTTGACCCATTGTGTTTTCTTATGTGATACAAATCAACAAATATATCCTTCAAAAAAAATATTCACTATATCAGTTTACCCATCAGATTGAGGATGATAAGATGTGTTATGAGATAATTGAGTACACATACAAGAAAATAATTTGTCCAAAAAAAATCCAGTGAAAATGGGATCTCTGTCACTTACAATAATCTTTGGGTTTCCATGCAGTTTTTGAATTGTTTCCATAAATGCAGTATAAATTGTAATGGATTTAAATGGATGAGATAATGCACAAAAGTGTGCATACCTGGTAAGTCTATCAACTACCACCATTATAACACTCTTTCCTTCGGACTTGGATAAACTGTGATAAAATCCATTGAAACCTCCTCCCAACGTTGAATTGGAATGGAAAAAGGTTGTAACAGACCTGGGGTCTTAATTGTCTCAACTTTATTTTGTTGGCAAACCAAACATTTGAATATCAGATTTAAGGCCATCCCACAAAAATTCCTTCTTGACCCTATGGTAAGTTTTAAAAATAATGAGTGCCCTCCTAAGGGAGAGGTGTGAAATTCCAAAAGAACCTTTTGTTTGAGTTGGGAATTATTACAAATATATAAGCGATCTTTGTACCATAATGAATAAATCTTCCATCTAAATGTCTCTGATGTACTGGGATCTTGCTGCAACTTTTGAATGAGTGTCCACACTTCTTCGTCATTCTTCCATTCATCCCTTGCTTCGATTATCCAATCTGGTTGGATAATAGAAATGGCACAAATCAATGCTTCCATATCCTCATACTTTCTTGATAGTGCATGAAGTATTGCCAAAATTTCCTTCTCATAAATAGGTTTGTGTAAATACTTTCCTTTGATTGGATGACTTTCAAAATCAATGGTTCTTCCTTCTTGCATTAAAACAACACCAATTCCATATCATGGGGCATCACATTCCACAATAAAGGTTTTTGTGAAGTCTGGCATAACTAAGACTAGTTCTTGGCACATTTACTCTTTAAGATGTTCAAAGGCCTTAGTTGCTTCTAGAGTCCAAGAAAATGCATATTTCTTCAGTAATTTTGTTATAAGTGCTTCGATTCTCCCATAATTCTTAACAAACTTGTGATAATACCTTGTCAGCCCGAGAAATCCTCGCAGATGCTTATGGTTGTGGGGATTTTCCATTCCTTAATGGCTTTAATTTTGTTAGGGTCTACTTTAACACCCTCATGAGATACAATATGACCTAGATATTCCACCTCATGTACTCCAAAGAAACATTTGGAGGTTTTTGCATATAATTGTTTCTCCTCCAAAAGTTTGAGTACCCTGTCAACATATTGAACATGATCCTTCCAAGACTTGTCGTATATTATTATATCATCAAAAAATAATAACACAAATTTTATAAGGACGGGTTTGAAAATGGAATTCATAAAACCTTGAAATGTAGAAGGTGCATTGGTAAGGAAAAAAGGCATGACCAAAAATTCATAATGACCCTCATGAGTTCTAAATGTTTTTTTCGGAATGTCTTTAGTCTTCATTCTAATTTGATGATATCATGAATGAAGATCCAACTTGGTGAAGTAAATTTCTCCATGTAATCCATCCAATAATTCAACAATGAAGAGAATGGGAAATTTATCATTAATAGTGAGCTTGCTGAGCTCCTTATAGTATGGAAACATGTGCCATGATCCATCCTTCTTGTGCACCGACACTACTAGAGCCGAAAAAGAACTTTGACTAGGTTGAATTATACCAGCCTCTAGCATTTATGCAACCATGTGTTCAATTTCACTCTTTTTGGCATAGGGATAACTGTAAGGCCTGATGTTTGGAGGAACAATTCCTAGAATCAAATGAATAGCATGATCATGATCACAAATAGGTGGGAGGCCTATGAGAGTCTCAAATACCTTGGAATGATTGTCCAAGAGTTTTTGGAGATCTGTAGAAATAGATAATTTCAATGTTTGAACCTCTAGTGAGAATAATTTTGCAATTACGACACATTGTTCATTGTAGAAATTATATAACTAATGCATTATACATCCAAGATTCTCCTGATCACACACTATTTGACTTCATGCATAATATAGAATCTCTTCTACTATTGATCATTACTTGCAGAAATTAAATCAATTGCATGCACACATTGAAACCATAAAAAATCATACATATGAACACAGTGTTTTAATGGGAAAGCCTGAAGCTAAAAACCCCAACTATCTGTATCTAATATATGTCATACAGATCATGTAAAATTCCTCATACAAAGCTGATCATATCAAGCTCTTAGTACAATACAATCGCTACACACTAATCAGGCCCGATCTAGCAAATCCATGCACCGATATTTGCCACCTGCTAGCCTGCCTCTACTACGCAATCCCTGCTGAATATTGGCTCTGAATTAACTCAAATTGGTCTAGCCTTGCTCATGCAATCCTCATTGGCATCTCCAATCACTTTGTGTTGCAAGTCATGCAACACTATAGTCACAACTGATAGTCAACCTGCTCTTTCACCTACCTCTACACTGGTCTCCACTGAAATTTTCCATGCACTGTAGTTAACTGATGTATTCTTCAGTTGATTAATGAGTTAATATTTAGTGAATTAATTATTAATTAATTCACACCACTCTCACTAGTGTATCAATAAGTTAGACTACAACTATCTCAACTGTGTCTAACTGAGTTAAACTGAACATAACTCCACCAACTACCTCAATAACTCCACCAAACTCTGTCACATGAGTTTTAACTGAAGTCTCCATGCAATAGCTTGTTGGGTGTGGAGCTTGATTATCTTGTTTACTTTGTATCACAGCATTGTACCCCTGTACCTTAAAAGGGGCGGCAACGCCGCCCGTAATTAATCGCTGTCGTGGGGGTCAGCAGCGCTTTTCGGAGCCCCCCCCTGGCGAGGGTTTTCGAGGGTAGCGCCCCCGAAGCTAAAAACAGATGTAAAATTTCCTTGTAAAAGTATAGTAATTTCTAGTCAATTTGGGTTGTTCATTAGGCAAATGATCTGACGGTAGAAGTTATGTTTAGTTTAGGGTTTTTTGCCCTAGAAGGCAACCTCTCGCTTTTATGAGGGTATTTTATTGTGGCTCTGTATTGTATGTGTATTCTCGAAGCGAGAAACAGAGAGGGATACTGTAAGAGAGAACAGAGGATATTACATCGGATCTGCTGTAGGTTTTGTCTCTTCATTTTTCACTGGATAATAGAAAAGAAGGACTGGCTGTTCGGGGTGGACGTAGCCCAAACTGGGTGAACCACGTATATCTGTGTCTCTCTGATTTTATGTGTTTTGTGTGCTTCTATTTTCCGCATATTTTATGTGTTGCATTGCTCCATAATATTTAATTTTCTAACAACTGGTATCAGAGCCGAAGGTATATTTGGCTGATAAACTTGCAGGAAAGAAGGGTTCCTGGTTTGAGTGGGAGCAATGGCGGACGATGGTAAGTTTAGGGTCGAGAAATTTAACGGCCAAAACTTCCCGCTGTGGAAGATGTAGATGGAATATTATTTGTATCAGAAATATCTATACCTACCATTGAGCGGAAAAACAAAGAAGCCGGTGGCCATGACAGACGCGGAATGGAACATTCTCGATAGAAAGGCACTCGGAACAGTACGGTTGTGTCTTGCGGCGTCAGTCACCTTCAATATTTTGAAGGAAAAAACAACAGAGGGTTTGATGCAGGCGTTGGCGAAACTATATGAAAAACCCTCAGCCTTAAACAAGGTATTTATTATGAAACGACTATTTAATATGAAGATGTCGGAAGGTGGATCTGTTGCAGACCATTTAAATGAATTTAATACAGTTACCAGTCAGTTAAGTTCTGTAGGGATAAACTTTGATGATGAAGTTAGAGCTCTATTATTCTTGTGCTCATTGCCAGAGAGTTGGAATGGTTTAGTAATAGCCATTAGTAACTCTGTCTCTGGATCTAGTACTTTAAAGTTTGATGATGTTGTTGGTGCTATCCTTAGCGAGGAAATGCGATGGAAAAGCTCCGGTGAGACATCAAGTAATGCTTTGAGTGCAGAGTCTAGGGGAAGAAGAATGGAAAGAGGAAAGAGCTCGGGATATCGCAGTAAATCAAGGAAAGGCAGATCCAAGTCCAGATCGGGGATAGTGTGTTGGAATTGCGGAAAGAAAGGACACCTAAAGAAAGACTGTAGATCTTGGAAGGGAAAAGAAGGAGACACACAACAAGAAAATAATCATGAATAAAATGTGACAGGTGATGTGTTACAAGATTATTTGATTCTTTCTTTCGAAAATGTTACTGATTCTTGGGTTGTAGATTCAGGGGCTTCATTCCATGCCACACCTGATAAGAAATATTTTCATGACTATGTTCAAGGAGATTTTGGACAAGTTCGTTTGGGTGATGATAAACCCCGTAAAATTGTTGGAATGGGTAAAGTTCTTGTAAAACAACAGAATGGAAACCAATGGATACTAAAGGAGGTAAGGCATGTTCCAGATCTGAAGAAAAATCTGATTTCAACGGGGCAGTTAGGCGGTGAAGGTTGTGTGACAACTTTCACAGATAAAACTTGGAAGGTCACCAAAGGAGCCCTGGTAATAGCAAAAGGCGAAAAGGTTGGTACATTGTATTTATGCAATGGTATTTCTAACTCTGTTAATGCTTTAACTTCCAAAGGAGCAGATGCAGCATTATGGCATCATGGGCTCGGACACATGAGTGAGAAGGGAATGAAGATTCTTCACTCAAGAAATTTGTTGCCAGGTTTGAAGAATGTTGATTTGGATTTCTGTGAGAATTGCATTTATGGAAAACAGAAGAGAGTCAGATTTCTCAGAGTTGGGAAAGAAAAGAAGAGTGAAAAATTGGAGCTTGTGCATACATATGTATGGGGACCTGCTCAGATATCATCTCTCAGTGGCTCTCGTTATTATGTTACTTTTATTGATGATGCAACTAGAAAAACATGGATTTATTGTATTCAAAATAAATCTGATGTATTTGATACTTTCAAGAAATGGAAAGCTTTGGTTGAGATTGAGACAGGAAAGAAGTTGAAGCGTCACAGATCAGACAATGGAGGTGAATATTGCAGCAAAGAGTTTGATAGGTACTGTTTAGAGCATGGAATTTGCAGAGAGAAGACAGTTCCAAGAACACCACAAGAAAATGGTGTGTCAGAAAGGATGAACAGAACAATCATGGAGCATGCAAGGTGCATGAGATTGCATGCAGGATTTCCTTTACAATTTTGGGTAGATGTTGTAGATATTGTTGTTTATCTAATAAACAGAGGGCATTCAAGTTCCTTGGATGGTGGTATTCCAGAGGAAGCATGGACAGGTAAAAAGGTAAACTATTCTTTTTTAAAGCCTTTTGGTTGTGAGGCCTTTGTCCATATTAATAAAGAAAATAGAACAAAGCTTGAGGCAAAATCAAAGAAATGTACCTTTATTGGATATGGTGCTAATGATTTGGTTATCGCTTATATGATTATGAAAATCACAAAATCATTAGGAGCAGAGACATAATATTCAATGAAAAGGTCTTGTATAAGAATCAGCTGCAGGAAAAGAAACAGGAAAAAGAAAGCAAGGAATACACGGTTCTTGATGAGATAACTAAAAAAGTAAAGGTGCCTGAAAATAATAATAATCAACAACCACAGCAGCAACAACCACCACAACAACAACAGGCACCTCAAACACCTGAAAGTGGTGTTAGAAGATCTAATAGGATAAGTAGACCCCCTGAACGATACTCTCCTTCATTATATTATTTATTGTTGACTAATTATGGTGAACCTGAATGTTATGAAGAAGCAATGCAGGTTGAAAGCAGGAAGAAGTGGGAGCTAGCCATGGAAGAAGAGATGGACTCCTTAATGCATAACTAGACTTGGGACTTAGTCAGGTTGCCTGCAGGTAAAATAGCATTGCAGAATAAATGGGTTTACAGGCTGAAGGAAGAAGATGGAGGAAAACAGAGGTACAAATCTAGACTTGTGGTGAAGGGGTTTGCACAAAAGAAAGGTATTGATTTTGATGAAATATTTTCTCCTGTTGTTAAGATGACTTCAATCAGAACTATCTTAAGTCTTGTAGCAGCGGAAGATTTACATCTTGAACAGTTAGATGTAAAGACGGCATTTCTCCATGGAGATTTGGAGGAAGAGATATACATGCAGCAACCAGAAGGATATGAGGTAAAAGGGAAAGAAAAATTGGTGTGCAGGTTAAAGAAGAGATTGTATGGTTTAAAACAGGCTCCAAGGCAGTGGTATCTAAAATTTGACAAGTTTATGTCTGAACAAGGTTATACTAGATGTCACTCTGATCATTGTGTTTATCTAAAAAGGAAAAATGATGGCAGCTATATTATATTGTTATTATATGTAGATGACATGCTTGTTGTAGGGTCTAACATGTAGGAAATAAATGTGCTCAAAAGAAAATTGGAAAATTAATTTGCAATGAAGGATTTGGGAGCTGCAAAACAAATCCTTGGTATGAGGATAACTAGAGACAGGAAAAATCACAAATTAACACTGTCTCAGAATGAGTACATAGAGAAGGTGTTGAAAAGATTTAATATGCAAAATGCAAAACCAGTTAGTACACCTTTTGCTAGCCATTTCAAACTTAGTAAGGAGATGTGCCCAAAGACCCAAGAAGACATGGATTATATGTCTAAAGTTCCATATGCATCAGCAGTGGGAAGCTTAATGTATGCAATGGTCTGCACAAGGCCTGATATTGCACATGCAGTGGGAGTTGTAAGCAGGTACATGAACAATCCAGGAAAAGAACATTAGATGGCAGTAAAATGGATTCTCAGATATTTGAGAGGTACCACAAATCAAGCATTATGATTTGGTGTTTCAAACATTGCTCTACAGGGATATGTTGATGCAGATATGGCAGGTGACAGAGATAACAGGAGGAGCACTACAGGATATGTATTTACCATAGGTGGAACAGCTGTCAGTTGGGTTTCAAAAATCCAAAGTGTTGTTGCACTTTCAACAACAGAAGCCGAGTATGTTGTTGCTATAGAGGCTAGTAAAGAAATGATTTGGTTACAAAGGTTTATGGATGAATTGGGTAAGAAGCATGATACGGGCACGCTATACAGTGATAGCCAAAGTGCTATTAATCTTGCAAAGAACTCAGCATTTCATTCCAGGACTAAACACATACATCTCAAGTACCATTTCATACGGTCAGTATTAGAAGATGGAGAGTTGAAGCTGGAAAAGATACACACTAGCCAGAATCCTGCAGATATGCTAACAAAAGTCATAACCAGGGAGAAACTGAGAACGTGCTCAGTTTCAATTAGTCTTCAAGGATGATGATGAATATGAGAAACAGCCAGGTCCAAAGAGGAGTCACTGTCCAGCAAAGGAAGCAGCGGTGGAGTTGCTACAATCAGTCTCCAAGTGGGAGATTGTTGGGTGTGGAGCCTGATTATCTTGTTTACTTTGTATCACAACATTGGACCCCTGGACCTTAAAAGGGGCGGCAACACTGCCCGTAATTAATCACTGCCGTGGGGGGTCCAGGGGGGGCAGCAGCGCTTTTCGGAGCCCCCCCCTGGCGGGGGTTTTCGAGGGTAGCGCCCCCGAAGCTAAAAATAGATGTAAAATTGCCTTGTAAAAGTATAGTAATTTCTAGTCAATCTGGGTCGTTCATTAGGCAAATGATCTGACGGTATAAGTTATATTTAGTTTAGGGTTTTTTGCCCTAGAAGGAAACCTCTCGCTTTTATGAGGGTATTGTATTGCGGCTCCGTATTGTATGTGTATTCTCGAAGCAAGAAACAGAGAGGGAGATTGTGAGAGAGAATAGAGGATATTACAGCGGATCTGCTATAGGTTTTGTCTCTTCATTTTTTGTTGGATAATAGAAAAGAAGGACTGGCTGTTCGGGGTGGACGTAGCCCAAACTGGGTGAACCACGTATATCTGTGTCTCTCTGATTTTATGTGTTTTGTGTGCTTCTATTTTCCGCATATTTTATGTGTTGCATTGCTCCATAATATTTAATTTTATAACATAGCTCCACTTAACCCTCATGAATAGCGTAATTCCTTCTTGTCAGTTCCTGTGCCACATCTGTGCACTTAACTGAAGTGCTCCAAGAGAATAAGATAATGTTTATAGTCCAAATATTATTAAGAGCTAATAATATTCGACATATCTATTTTTAGACTGGCAATCTAAAAATAGATTCCGCCCAATATGTCTAAAAATAGAAGTCCATATATTTTTCCAACTTGACCAACCATCCACAAATAGCATCCTGTAACTCATAGAACATGATCCATGTGTCTAAAAATAGACATAGTCTAAAAATAGACTTTGCGCCAAAAATAGCCGCGGGCCCACTTAGTGAAGGCAACTTATTTCCACTAAGCTCATCATCTTGTTGCAATCTCAACACTCCCTCTCAACAAGATAAGGATTATCTACCACCCCTATCCTGCCTCTATGGTATTCGAATTTTCTCCTGGTGAGCGCCTTCGTCAAGATATCAGCATCCTGATCCTCCGTGGGAATGTATGAAAGTAACATGATCTTCCGCTGCACACAATCTCTGATATGATGATACCAGATGTCAATGTGTTTAGATCTATCATGAAATATTGGATTAACCGAGAGTTTGATGCAACTCTGATTATCACAATAAATCACAGTAGGATCCAAGTGTGAACCGAACAACCCGACCAGGATCTTCCTCATCCATATAGCCTCGCATGCAACCAAACTCGCTGCCATATACTCGGCCTCTGCTGAACTGAGTGCCATGGATCTCTGCTTCCTGCTGTACCAAGAAACTGTTGTCGACCCGATACTGAAAATCCCTCTAGATGTGCTCTTTCTGTCCGTTGGGCTCCCTGCCCAATCTGCATCCGTGAAGCCACATAGCTTCACCTCATCCGACTGTCTGTACCATAATCCATATCCCGATGTGCCTCTGAGATATCTCAATACATGTTTCCCCGCCTTCCAAAAGAGCTTGGTAGGCTTAACCATAGCTTGTGAAAGCTGGTTAACAGCATAGCATATGTTCGGTCGTGTATTGACTAGATACATGAGCGAACCAACCAACTGTCGATAAACAGTGGCATCCACTACCTCTGCCGATGTAGCATCCTCTTTCCTCCAACCACCAGGAAGAGGAGTGTCGATAGGCTTGCAGCCTTGCATGTTGAACTTCTCTAGTAGCTCTCGGGCATACTTGCCTTGAGACACAAACAATCCATCATTGCGCTGCCAAATTTCCAATCCCAGGAAATAATGAAGGAGGCCCATGTCCTTCATCTCAAACTCTTTTGCAAGATCAGCCTTGCATGAGAGTATCAACTTTTCATCACCTGTCAAAGTCAAATCATCTACATAAAGTAAAATGATCAACAACTTACCCTCCACCACAATCTGGTATAGGTTCGGATCCACCTCACTCTTGGTGAATCCAAGACCGGTGAAATAATTGTCTATCCGTGTGTACCAAACACGAGGTGCTTGTTTCAACCCATACAGCGCTCTTTTGAGCCTGCACACATGCGACTCACTGGTGAAGATCTCGAAACCTTCGGGTTGCTCTATGTACACCTCCTCTTCAATGACTCCATTGAGGAACGTAGTCTTCACATCCATCTGATGAATGTGCCATCCCATCTACACTGAGAGAGCTAGGATGCTTCGTATGGAAGAATACCTTGTGACAGGTGCAAAGTTTTCTTCATAGTCGATCCCCTCAATCTGTGAGAAGCCCCGGGCAACAAATTTTTCCTTGTACTTCTCCACACTCTCGTGTGCTACTTGCTTCACTTTGTAGATCCATCTCGAACCTACCACTGATTTCCCTTATGGCCTTGGAACAATCTCCCATGCATTGTTTCTGACAACCGAATCATACTCTTCCACCATGGCATCTACCCATGCAAGGTCCTCCACAGCTTCCTCGAAAGAGGATGGTTCTGTCACGATACACTTGCTCATCAGAGCCATGTATCCAGTATATCGGTCAGGTGACTTTCTCTGTCTGCGTTGTGATGTAGGTGCTCCTACAATCTTCTCTGCATCAAGATTCAGTCGCTCATCTTCTGTAATGCGCTTCCGCCCTCTTATGGTTGGCACTGCATGAGTGGTTTCTTCCACTCCATGAACCTCCTCTTGTGGCTGATCCACATCCTAAGGCTCATTCTTAGGAACTAATAGCTCCTCATCTGCATGCAAGTGTGGCTCCCTCTCAAGCGAACACTTCATGGCTTTCTCCTCATGAAATTTGATATCCCGTCGCACAACAGTCTTTCGACTGTCTGGCAAATACACACGATAGTTGTGGGGTGTTTCTATGTACCCCACAAATATCCCAACCTCTGCGATCGGCTCCAGCTTCTTCCTAGCATCCTTCGTCACATGAATGTAAACAAGTGAGCCAAAAATCTTCAAATGAGAAATATCAGGCTTCTTACCAGAAAACGCCTCTTCGGGTGTACTCATGCCAAGTACTCTATGAGGACAACGGTTTTGCACATAAACCACAGTTTTGCAAGCTTCAACCCACAAGTGTATGGGAAGGCCCTTATCATGCAACATCGCCCACGCAGCACCCACGATCATTCTGTTCTTTCGCTCCGCAACCCCATTCTGTTGTGTGTTATGAGGCGCTATGAGTTCTCTTTGAATTCCTTCTGTGCTACAAAAGTCTTTGAATTCGCCAGAGATGAATTCACCACCATTATCGCTCCTAAGAGCCCTCACCTGCTTCCCCGATTATTTCTCCACCAGTGCCTTAAACTCACAGAACTTAGAGAATGTCTCGCTCTTCTTCTGCATGAAGAAGATCCAACACTTACGAGAAAAATCATCAACAAATATCACATAATACTTGTGCTTTTTTGTCGAAGCTACTGAGAAAGGTCCAGACACGTCTGTGTGAATTCTCTCAAGGATCGTCGTGGCGTGACTATCCTTCTCATGAAAGGTGGCTTTCACAAATTTTCCCAAAGTACATCCCTTGAACTGATCTGACTGTGCAAGTGTACCTTTGGGAAGCCCAGTAGAAATCTGCTGCAAAATTTTCAAAGCACCATGGTGAAGATGGCCCAATCTCCTGTGCCATAGCTCGCCCTCATCCCAGCTCACCACTCCTTCTTCCTTGCCTTCCATTGTTGTGCAGCCATCTACCTGCAACTGATAAAGGTTCTTAACTCGAACCCCTATCCTCCGGGCTTCACCGGTTTCCTTACTACGCAGGAAAGCCTTTCCCTCGCTAAAGACAACATCATATCCCTTGTCTTCGAACATCGCCACAGAGATCAGATTCTTCTTCAATCCTGGAACATGCATGACATCCTTCAAGATGAAAGGTTTGCCAAACTCCCTCTCAAATGAAATGGTCCCGATACCAGTCGCACTGTATCTACCATCATTGCCCATCTCGATGTGCACTCCAAGATCCTTCTCATCCATATCAGTAAACAAATATTTGTCTCTGGTCATATGGAAAGACGCACCACTATCAAGAAACCACACTGATCCCATCACACTTGAGACCAAGCATGTGATCAGCGAAAAATCCAGCTCAAACTGTGAGTCTAAGGCCTCTCCAGCTGCAGATCCAGCAACCTACTTATTTTTCTTCTTCTGTGGACAATTAGTGGCATAATTTCCGTGTTGGTGACAGTGAAAGCACTTCACCTTGGACATGTCTTGCTTCTTGCCTTTCGCACCGGATTGAGAAGGATTTATCTTTCCCTTCCCTTTCCTTGCTTTGGCAGCCAAAGCGCAATTTTATTCATCTTCATTCTTCGATGAAGATCCATCCCTGGTACTCCGCCTTATCTTCTCCTGCACAAGATCCGACCAAAGTCGCTCCCATCCCAACAGTTTCTCCCGACCATTGACAGAGTCCTCATAGGAATGCCAACTCTTCGGAAGCCCAAGGAGAGCTAATCTCACCAAGTCCTCTTCATCTACAGTAACCCCCACACTTCCCATCTCATCCCTGCACTGGACAAACTTCGTGAGGTACTTGGGTATACTGTCGCCTTTCTCCATTTTTATTTTCCTGAGCTTATCCTTGAGTGCCAACATCCTCTTGTCGCTCTTGCTTTGGAACAAATCTGTCAAAGCTTTCCACATCAAGAATGGAGAAGCTTTACCATGAAGTCTGGACACTATGTGATCCTTCACACCTTCCAACAGAATCCTTCGACATTTTTTTGTCTTCTTTTTCCATGTGTCAAGTGTGGCAGCATCGCTAGAAGCAGGTTTTGGAATTTATGCATCTATGAACTCCTTCAACCCATTATCCTCCAGCACCGCCTCCATCCTGTCCTTCCATGCAATATAATTCGAGCTTCCCTCAAGGGCATACTCCAATCGCAATCCGTTGAAATACATCTCAACTTCGACACCAAGAAAACACTACTGCAAATTCGAATTCCACCAGCACAAAACTCAACCGCTTCAATGATTTGCAATTGCTCCAATGATCAATATAGCTCTGATACCATGTAGATATTATATAACTAATGTGTTATACATCCAAGATTCTCCTGATCACACACTATTTGGCTTCATGCATAATACATAATCTCTTCTACTATTGATCATTACTTGCGGAAATTAAATCAATTGCATGCACACATTGAAACCATAAAAATTCACACATATGAACACAGTGTTTTAACAGGAAAGCCTAAAGCTAAAAACCCCAACTATCTGTATGTAATATATTTCATAGAGATCATGTAACAATCCTGATACAAAGCTGATCATATCAAGCTCTCAGTACAATACAATTGCTACACACTAATCAGGCTCGATCTAGCAAATCCATGCACCGATCTTTGCCACCTACTAGCCTACCTCTACTGCACAATCCCTGTTGAATATTGGCTTTGAATGAACTCGAATTGGTCCAGCCTTGCTCACGAAATCCTCATTGGCATCTCCAATCACTATGTGTTGCAAATCATGCAACACTATAGTCACAACTGATAGTCAACCTACTCTTTCACCGACCTCTCCACTGGTCTCCACTGAAACTGTCCATGCACTATAGTTAACTGATGTATTCTTCAGTTGATTAATGAGTTAATATTTATTGAATTAATTATTAGTTAATTCACACCACTCTCACTAGTGTATCAATCACTTAGACTAGATACAACTAGCTCAACTGTGTCTAACTAAGTTAAATTGAACACAACTCCACCAACTACCTCAATAACTCCACCAAAATCTGTCACATGAGTTATAACTGAAGTCTCCATGCCATAGCTCCACTTAACCCTCAGGAATAGCGTAATTCCTTCTGTCATCTCCTGTGCCACATATGTGCACTTAACTGAAGTGCTCCAAGAGAATAAGATAATTTTTATAGTCCAAATATTATTAAGAGCTAATAATATTCGACATATCTATTTTTAGACTGGAAATCTTAAAATAGATTCCGCCCAATATGTCTAAAAATAGAAGTCCATCTATTTTTCCAACTTGACCAAACATCCACAAATAGCATTCTGCAACTCATAGAATATGATCGACATGTCTAAAAATAGACTTGCGCCAAAAATAGCCTCCGGGCCCACTTAGTGAAGGCGACTCTTTTCAATAAGCTCATCATCTTGTTGCAATCTCAACATTCATTATTTATAAGCTTTGTCATGCCATTAGAGCTAATCATATTTCTTGGTTTCCTTTCAATACCCATTAATTAAACTTCCTTTCCTTCTCAAAAAAAATTCAAGAAAAGTTCTTGAAAATGAAAAGCTATCATACCCAAAGATTGCAACCATTGGACTCTAGTAAAAAAATCATCACCACCCATTGGAATGGAGAGCATTGAACTATTCAATACATATCCCCCCATGGTTAGCTTTATATTATGGCACTTTCCAGAGAAATTTATAGCTCCTCCATTTTCAACCATCACTTGACAGTCTCGTGCTATGTATAGGAAGCAATTCAATTCCTTTGCTACCTTACAATGAATAAAATTATGGGTACTACCCGAATCAATTATCACTATTACCTTTTTGATCTTGATATGTCCTTATATCTTGAGTGTTTGAGGAGTGGTAATTCGTGCCAATGCATTATAGGATATGATAGGATTCATTTCTTCTTTCTCTAGGTTTTAATCCTGGTGTATATCCTCTTCTTTTGAATTTTATTGTTCATTTTATTCCTCCTCTTCACAATCTATGTAAAATAATTTCTTTTCAGCATACTTATGACCATTAGTGTATTTGCTATCACAACTGTAGCAAATCCCTTTTGATATTTTTTCTTCCAATTATTTTGGTGTCAACCTTGTAGGATGTGGAAGGTTAGGAGCGACAACACTTCCATATTTATAATTGTGAGTGGTAGGCTTCCTTGTTGCCATAATTTTTCTGGCCAACCTTGATGCCTTCTCCAATGAATCAGGTTCCTAAATTCGAAGCTCATGTTGGATGTTATCCTTTAAAGTACCTATGAATACATTAATCCTATTCTCCTCTGGAATATAATTTACCCTTATATTCAATTTTTGAAAGTCCTCAATGTGCTCTGCCATTGATGCCTTTTGTTTGATATTTATGAATTGGCTAAAGAAGGTGTTGCTCTTTGTATCCTCATAATGTGTTATCATTTCCTCCATACAAATTTACCAAGTGACAAGTGATTTACAAGAACAAAGTCATTGACATCATACAAACTGATTGGTCTATAAATATAAAGTTGCAATTCTTACCTTTTGTGTGTGTTGCACATTATGGAGATCAAAATATTGCTCCATCTGTAGTATGCATGTTAACGAATCCTTGCCATCAAACTTCCTCATATCGACCTTTAGAATATGATGGGTCTTGAATTCAGCATTAGATTCTATGGAATCATGATTAACATTTATTTTGTTCTCATTATGAATTTCATCTAATACTTTTTCGCCATTAGGAAGCATTTATTCTAGCAACTTTGTCAAATCTTCTTTTAAACCATTCTTCAAATCTTCCATGTTTCCTTTAATTTTATTTTCTATACTATTGTGGTCCTGTGATTGGCAGATTGGTATACCAAGTGACAAGGAAACATCAAAACCAATCTTTAGAGCTCTAGGACCTAGCCTTCCTAGTCTCAGAGAGGAATCTCCCGATTGTTTGCAAAGGTAAGACTTGTTTGCTTTTTAAGGGTTGATTTTAGGCTAGTTATTAAGTATGAGGGTTGTTTGTTTGTTTGGTTGGACATTATACTCAAAGCAGCATAAGTAGAGTGAGGAAATCTCTAAGTCATTGGGCAATGGAGACAAGTGGAAGTCATGATAATTCAATCAATGAATTAGGGGTATAAAAGGGAAAATCTAACTTGGCCAATGGACTTTAAGGTATTTCAGGCGAAATGAAATGGACATCAATGGTTTTAGAATGAAAATTAGAACTAAGGGCAATTAAGAATCCTTAATTATATGTACTTCTCAACAAAGGGACTTAAAACATTTTCTGAACATAAAGAGGCATTCAATAGACAGGGCTAACCATAAATTCTACAAACCACACTTCAGCAAATAATAATTTCAAGACAAACTTTTCCAACGAAATATGGAAGGCAAGAAACTCATTTAACTTCTAGTGATTCCACCTTCAAGGATAAGAAACATTCAAGATTCACTGATAACTGCATTCATAGAAGAGGGAACTCCTAAACATCTTTGATTACAGCTATAAAGACCTTCAAAACAATTATTTAAGCAATTACAAAGGGTATGATCGAAACAAAACCTCTTTGGAAGACTTTAAACAATGTTACTTTGAAGGGGGACTTCAGAAACAGTTTTCAAGTGGAAGCAAGTAAGCAGGGAAAACCATAAATCATTCTTGAGACCAATTGTATTGAACTATTTAAGAAATAAACAAGCATAGGGGTTCTAGAGAGAAATTAAGAATTCTCTAAAATATCCTAGTAGAAGAAAACATTAAGACAGTGAAGAACAAACAGGACTAAGGTGCTTTCAAAAGACATTTCTTAGCCTAAACCTTTAGCTCTACTGCAATAGAGAATAATGAAACATAATGAAACAGGAAATAACAATAACAGATTTAGAGTACTTCACCAACAACCAAGCTCAGGGATCCAATGATCTAGCCTTCTCCATCAACAAACAGGTCGAGACATCCACAAGTTCCAAAACACCAATTTCTTCTCAACTTCAACAGGACTATGTATTACTTGAAAGAGTCATCAAATTCCAACAATAAAATGAGTTCAAATGCAGTATTTATGCTGCAAATGAGGAGGTGGAGCTAATCTAGGGTTTGAGTGTTATTTATTACAGAGTAAATGCATTCCTAACCTTGAAAACCATGCAAGGCATAAGGTAGGAACCTGTGCAGCTACTTCTCTGTTTTAATAACTCTGTCTTAACTTCTAAGAAAACATAGGTGAAAAGTTTGAATTTGAAGCCTATATTTATCTTTACAATAATTTCCTTGACAGATTAAAATATCTTATGACTATGTAATAACTGCTAATTTCCTTTACAGACAGGAGACATGATATAGGTGGAAGTTAGATCCTTTTGGAGGAATAAATGCTTCCATGTTGATTTGTTCGAAGTTGCCTTCAGTCTAGGTTTCTTTGTTTAATTAACAAATTGTGTCTTACGCCCTGGTTTTGCTTTTGGCCTTTAATTAAACTGCCTTACTGTCTTTTTCTCTTGTTTCTACTTTAAACAACTGCTTTTACCCATTTATCTTTAATTTATGATTTGAAGGGTTAATCTCTGTTTTGACAAATTTAATCTTTTCTCAAGCCCTTTGTTCTTCTGTCTTCATTTCTTCATCATTTCTTCTGATTGTTCTTCATTTTTTTGCTGCGTGTAGGGGTTTCCTTTTGGTGCGTTAAAGGGTGTCTTTTGCTTCGATCAATGGTCATGAATCATTGATTTCATCCTTTGGTTTAAACCCTTATCCCTTTCTTTATGCATTTGGCCTCATGGATCGCCATTCGGAGGTGTTTATCACTTCAATTGACTGTGGGATAGCCCCTTAGGCTCAGGCCACCATTAAACCTGCACAATTTAAACAAACATGTTAGTTAAAACGTGTGTTTTTAAGATTAAACTGCATTCAGAGGCTTGGCGAGGGCGTGGGAGCGATGTATCAGAGGAGGAGAACGCGCGGAGGAGGATTTCCATGGGCGGAACCAGCAGAAAATGTGAATATGGGCGGGAATTGGGGAGGGCGGTTTTATGCGAAACCGGGTGGTTTTCGCACAGTCAATGAGCGGTAAGTAGTAAAGGGCGGAGGGCATGCGATTCCATAGAATGGCCGCCACGCTTCCAGGCCAATACCGCCTATTTCGCACAGATATGGGCTGTTAAACCTCGGTGTTGATTTACGCGTGATATCAAATTTGGACCATCAGATCTCAAATGGTAAGATCAACGGTGTGGAAAGGTCGTGAGATCAGTGCGCAGGTTTGGAGGTGCAGGACCTGGTGGACATGTGGGAGATGGAGGTTGAGCACGAAGGCGTGGGCAGAAAGTGGGACCAACGTTGATGAGGTCAGCTATTTTTTCGGGTAGCGGGAAGACTGGGAGCAGAAAGGAAAAGGTGGGGGTTAGATGGCCATCGGATCATGAAGATCCATAGTGGAGATTGCCCCACGGGGTAGTCAGATGGGAGGATGGTTGAGGGGGAGAAAGGTCGTGGGAGTTCCACAACCATTGGATCTGAAGGATCGACAGTTGAGATTTGCTTTGGAGGGGAAAGCAATGGTGGGGTAAGAAAATGGAGAAAGGGACTGAAGCTTAAGCACGGCGGCATGATCCTGTGGGGAAGAGATAGGACCGAGGGTTTTGATAAATGAAGGGGTTAATGAGATAGCGGGTGGTCACAGTCCCTGGTTATATGCGGAGGGGGCTGAGGCTTAAGCTAAAAAGGGCTTAAAAGCCTGTCTTTACAAAATGGTCAGATTTAGGCCTAAAAAGGGTGTTTTAAGCCTTTTTGGAGACTTATGATAGGGTAAAAGAGGGTATTTTAAACCAAATAAAGTGATTTTTATGGTTTAAAAGGTATTTTTTAGGGGAATGGAGAGTAAATGAAAAGGAGGAAGCCTTTTTTTGAAGGGGGAAAATGACTATTGGGATAGGTGAAAATGAGTGAAAATGGGCAGAGGAGATGGAGGTGAAAATGGGGAATATAGCCTGAAAATAAGTCTTTTTGAAACAATAGTGTGAATTTTTAGGTGGCAAAAGACAAGATTTATAGTTTTAAACAGTTAGGTGTAGGATAATGAATGTAGTGAGATTTCCAAAACTCACAAGTTTTTCATAAAAAAGATCGTTTTTTGGAATCTAAGGACTTATTTAGCCATCATCTAATATGTCAAAATTTTATTGATGGTTAACAGTGGCTCCACTTGGGGAGGACAACTTTCCTTTCAAGGTGTCTAGAACCTCAGAAAATAAATCTTTGAGTTTCAGTAGATCAGTGCCTTATCCATTGGGCAGACATCCCTTTCCTTCCTTTTGCTATTATTTCTTTGTAATGACAACTTTTCAACAATCCGCGATCTGTGATTTCCCTTACACAGCATCTCTACCTACTCAATCCTACTTATCCTAGCATTTTTTCTTCATCTTTCAGTGCATTTGAACTAGCAAACTCTTTGACATTTAATTTTTGAAAACAGAAACAAACTATCTAATCCTATCCTTATTTCTTCCAAGAGTCTAGATTAAACTGTTGAACCCTTTTATTCCCTACCTGTACTAACTGACTGCCAAGATTAAACTGTTTGGCAATCTTAATTCTCTAGCTATTGACATGAAAATTTAAAGCATGGTTCAAATCAGGATTAGACAGTCTGATCAACCATGGTTGTGGCATTTTGAACAAGTTGCACACAAACATTATTTGCATAAAAAGTAAATTAGAAAGATAAGACCATGATTTGTTCTTTGTAAGGCATCCCTATCTATCTCTTTGGTTCTGTTTTGAGCATGTGGAACCAACATCTTCATATTCTCCTAATCTATTCTTCTTGACAAGTTAAGTCTGAAATAATCTTATCAATCAATGTTTCTACTATCTTATCAACATAAATTTAAAGCATGTTCAGCCATGATTAGGCTAGATGACTGAACAAGATATCATTTTGAATCAGCAGTGGCATTTAGACTTGCTCACTTTCAGAAAATTCTCTTTTTTGGGTATGGGGTTGTACCTCTTTTGAATCTGCCCTCTTTTCCATTTATTTTCTTTTATTGTTTTTATATTTTCTATGATTTTATCATGTAATGTTATATACAAGGAATAAAAATTTTGAAACTAGGACTCTTGGCAGAAATAGTGCTTTAGCATCCTGCCATTTACAGAACCTCCAAACAATTCTTCTCCATTCATCTCTTGTAGAAATAAAGCATTATGACCCCTAATAGAATGAATGATGTAGGGCCCTTTCCATAGATTCTCAAACCTGCGATGTTTACCTTTCTCTTCCCTCCTAGAATCTCATTTTAGGACTATATTTCCAACTTGGAAATCATTTTATTTATTTCTTCTGTCAAACATTTTCTTGATGCCTTCTTGGACTATTTGTGTTCTCTTGTACACCTCCTCTCTGGACTGTTGTAAATGAATGGTCTGATTTATCCTTCTTTGCATATCATTTTCTTTAGATTGTACTTCTTGAAGGAGTTTCATGACTGGAACCCCTAGAGATGTTTGGAAGACAACATCCATGCCATAAACCAGCTGATACAGAGACATATTGATTGATTTCTTGGTGGTTAATTTTTCAGCCCATAAAGCATGAATAAGCTTACTATGCCATGTTTTCTTATTTTGTTCCAACAATTTTTTGATAATATTGACAAAGATTTTGTTGGAGGATTTAGCTAATCCATTTCCTTGGGGATAGTAGGTTGTGGAATGACCCATTGTGATATGATATTTGTAGCAGAAGTCAACCATTCTTTTAGATTTGAAGGCAACAACATTTTCTGTGATAATTTTTCTAGGACAACCAAATCTGGATAGTATATTGGTTTCAAGGAACTTGATAATGACAGAGTCAATAGCATTCCTAGAAGGTATGGCTTCTATCCATTTGGTAAAATAATCAGTGGCAGTGAGGATCCACTTATGTTGAGCAGATGAGGAAGGGTGAATCTCTCCAATGAAATCCAAACCCCATTGTTGAAAAGGAGCTTCAACACTGATGGGATGCAAGGGTAAAGGTAAGAGTTTTATTTTGCCATCAAAAATTTGACACTTATGGCAAGTCATGACTAGTTTCTGAGTATCTGGGAAAAGGGTGGTCCAATAATATCCAGCTCTAAGGATTTTATTTGTTGTGGTCTTCCAGTAAAAGTGTCCTCCACATTCTCCCTCATGCAGCTCATGCATGATTTTTCTTGCATTAATCTCAAGCAAACATTTAAGCAATATTCCAACAGTGTTTTTCCAATATAGAACCCTATCTAAAATACAATAATTTAAAGCCTTTTGTTCTAAAAATCTATCTTTAGTTTTTGATAGAGAAGGAGGGGTATTCAGATAGAGTAGCACATATGATATTAGCATACCAAGGTGAATTCACAAATGTTTCTTCAATGTATGGAGCTGTGAATTCTTCTGTTTCTTCTAAAACATCTACCATATTTATATCTAAGGCTCGAAAGTTTGACTCAGCCATGAGTTTTGCTAATCCCTGCCCTTTGATTAGTTTGGTAGGCCTGATTTCTACGTCATATTCTAAAATAATAGCAATCCATTTTCCCCTTTTTCCATCAGGGTCTTGACTTAGAATATACTTGACAACTGTATGTGGGACAAAAGCAATGGTATGAGAATGTAAAATGTAGACTCGGAAGTATTTCAATGCTTTTACCAAGGCTAAAGCTTGTTTCTCCATGATGTTATATTTGAGTGGAGCATCTCTTAAGGCCCTACTAAAAAAAGATATTGGTTGTTCTTACCCCATAGTATTCTTTTGCAACAATACAACAGCTATTGTATGTTCAGATGCAAAAGAAAAGATATAGAAATCCTTGGTGAAATCAGGACTGATAAGAACTGGTGTTTGAGTTAGAGCTTGTTTCACTAGTTCAAATGACTGTTTAGCCTGTATTGTCCATTTAACACCTATCTCTTTTTTAAGCATGTTTCTGATGTTCCTTAATATCTCAGCAAGGTTGGGGATGAATCTCCTAAAAAAATGAATCTTCCCAATGAGAGATTGCAATTCTTTGAGGTTTCTAGGATGGTTGATCTTCAATATGCCGTCAATCCTTTTAGGGTCTACCTTGATTCCTTTTTCAGAAATTATATGACCAAGAAGCTTTCCTTCTTGGAGACCAAAGAGTGTCTTTTTGGGATTCAAAGATAAGCCATATCTTCTACATTTCTCAAAAAAATTTCTTAAATGAATCAAATGTTCCTTATCAGTTTTGGAGAAAACAGTAATGTCATCAAGGTAAATGATTATAAAATAGCCTATGTCTTCAGAGAAGGCTATGTCCATGGCCCTTTGGAAGGTGGCCCCTGCATTCATCAAACCAAATGGCATTTTGACATACATGAATGTACCCCAAGGTGTAGTAAAGGCAGTTTTATGTTGATCACTTGGGAGTACTAATACTTGATTGTAGTCTGAGAACCCATCCAACAGTGATATTCTTTTAGACCTAACCACCTTTTGGAGTATGTGATCCATTTTAGGCAAGGGATAGTTATCTTTCAGGGAGGCTCTATTCAGATTTCTAAAGTCAATGCAAAGCCTGATTTCCCCGATCTTCTTCCTAATAGATACTAGATTGGAAACCCATTCTAAATATCTAAGGGGTACTATAATCCCAGCATCATACATCTTCTTGGTCTCTTTCTCAACTAAAGGTAATAAAACAGGGTTTATCCTCCTTAGTTTTTGTTTGAAAGGTTTCTGATTTTCCTTAAGAGGAATTTTGTGTTGAATGATGTTGGTATCATATGATTTCAGATCTTTGTATCCTCATGCAAACACATCTCCAAACTCTTTGAAAATTTCAATATATTTCTGCTTGATATGAACTGGGAGAGTGCTAGATAACTTGATCATTTTGGGTTCAGTTAGGCTGCCTATGTTATGTTCTTCTATATCAGTTTTTGTAGGCTCCATATTTGGTTTTTTGGCTACATCATTGAAATCAAAAAGCTCTTCTAGTGGTGTAAGGCCCCTTGGTATAATATCACCTTTGCATTGTAAAACCTCAAGCTCCTTTTGGTCTAGATTATCAAATGATTCTGTTTTAAAAATATTTTCAAATTGATTTATATCAGCAAAAGAGGACCACTCTGCTTCAAGGATTTATTCTTCTTTAAAACAGTTTTCTTCATGGCTTAAGCTAGGTGTTGGTATGGAAAAATCATTTCTTAATTGCAGAAAATCATCTATGTGTTTGTCACCTTCAAACACTTGCCAATAGTCTTCATTGTCAGGTACCGCAGGCCTATTTTTTACCTTGACATTGAATTTTTCATTTATCTGGGGTATTTGGCAATTACTAGCAGCAAAGGAAAGTTCATTTGCTAGGTGATTTTGAGCTCTTGGGATAAAAATGAGTTCGTATTTTTCAAAGGTTTTTAAGAGCTCAAGGGCATCATTCCTATATTCTCTTAGACTTGGTTTCTTAGCTGAATACTCCCCTTTTATTTATAGTAATTAGCTCAGAATATCCTTGGACTGATATTTTCTTAGCTCCTAAATATTTGATCAGATGTAGGCCAAGGAGGAGGGCTTCATATTCTGCAATATTATTGGTGCATGGAAAATCAAGTTTATAAGAATGTCCTTTGTTTATATTGTGTATCCATACACCTGCTCCAAAACCTATCTTTCTGTAAGAGCCATCAAAGGTCATTTCCCACAATGTTTCTATTTCATATTCATTGTTCCTTTGCTGTTTAGGGCTGCTAAAGTTTGAGTTGTCATGTGCTTGAGTTGAGGACAGATTTGATTGTTCTGGTGGACTGAATTGTTCCTCATTCTCCTTTTCTTTTTGGCTGATTTCATCTTCATTATACAAGATAAAGGAATCTAAATATGAATGATAGAGTAAACAGGAGTATTGTTTGGCCTATCTATGTTGCTCACCATGTATTTCATATGGGATTCCCTGTATAATCTTCTAGTTTGGTTAAACACTGGGATGGTGGCATAGGACATGTCCATTTGAAGGTTCCCCCTGAAGTTTGGCTCCCCATGATCTAGATAGAATCATGCCATAATTTGGGGGAATGTCAACTACTATTATATCCATAACTAGACCTTTAGCAGGAATTTGTGCCAAGTTGACACATAAATCTTTAATTAGGCCCAAGCACTTGACACTGCTTGAATCAAAGGAATACAAGTCCTTATATGGTTTATTAATTTCTAGGCCTAGGCTTTCCATTACTACTTTGGGCATAAGGTTATGAGAAGCACCTGAGTCTATCATGGAATTGTGCAAGATCTTATTATGTATGTTCAAGCTAACATAGAAGGGAGGGACAACCCCTTCTTGGTATTTTCCTTCAACTTCAGGACCAAACAACAATTCTGGTTTGTCATTTGTCAAGTTTAACGTATCAGTATCACTGCCTATATTCAAAAATTTCAAAACTTGGTTTTTATATACATCCTGGGTTACTAATTCAGCTACAGGTATGATAATTTTGATCTTGGAAATCTCACCCTCAAGGCTGAAAGGGACTAATGATTTTGAGATATTTACTTTTGTTTTGTCAACCATAGTTATTTCAACAATTCTGATTTGTTGAGTTTTATTTGGATTGTTATTTAGGACAGATTTATTAGGGCCACTATCATAAGTACTAGGGCAGATTTGTTCAACACTTTGTTGGTTTTTTTTATCTTTGTTTAGATCAGTTTTTTTCGCCATAGTGTTGGTGTTACTTGCTGTATTTTTAGGCTGATTTTCTAAAGTTTTTCTAACAACGGTACTAGTGTTTTTTTCATTGGAAATTCTTGGGTTCTCTTTGCTTCTAAGATCATACTGTTTGTGGACCTCCATTATTTCATTCTCAAACCCCAATCTATAATCTGTAGAATTCTCATAGGTTGTGTTAGTTTTTTTTTAGGAGAACAACACTTTTTCTTCTTCAGTGAGAAAAGCATCATTCTCACTGTTAGATCCTATTAAATTTACATGATTTTCTTCCAACCTTTCAATCTCCCTTTCTTCCTCTTGATCTACATAATTTTGCTGAAAGGGAAGCCTAATTTGCTGATCATTATCTCTTTGTCTATCTTGCATAGGGTCTCTTCTGAAATTAGGATTTCTATTTCTGTTTTGGGGGTTGGTTTTATTTTCTCTTGGAGGAATTTTGTCATTTAAATTTATTTTCTCAAGCATTATTTCCATTACCCTCACTAAGATGATGAGGTTGATGCCATTGTTTCATCTTTGTATGTAACTATTTTCTCTGATTTCAACCCAACTCTTTTCTCAATCATATTTTCCTCTACACTTATGGCTCCCTTTTGCATATCTTCTAAGGTTAAGGGGTCTCTTTCTCTTAGCTGGTAGGCCATGTCTAGATCAAAGCCTTCAATAAATTTAGCTAAGGCCAAGCCTAGTGGAGGTTTCATGTTTGGGGGAAGTGCATTGTAAACACTATTGAATCTAGTGCAATAATCGTGGACACTTTCCCCAGTGTTTCTCTTAAGGTTGTTATATTCAGAAATGATTTGGAGAGGGTTCTTTTTAATTTCCCATTTATTTATGAATGTTTGATATAAAGAAGGGAGATCATTTATGCTATTAGGAGTTAAGATTTTAAACCATTTCTTGGCTTCTCCTCCTAAAATTTGGGCAAAGATTCTCATCTTAATGGTCTCTTCTTCTATTTCCATGTAATCAAAAGCATCATCCATTTTATCTACATGTTTTTGAGCAGTAGTAGATTCAGTTCCGGTGAAATGGGGAATTCTAGACTGATAATCATTTGGTAAAGGAACCAGAGGTTGTGGTAACACTAGTGGAGAATACCATGCTGCCATGGTAGGAAATAAATGGGGATTTACAAGAGGTGGGCTTACAAGAGGAAATGTGGGCTGAAATGGAGTGTTTTGAACAGTGGATTTGTGAATGGGAGTGGAGAAAACACTTGGACCAACAAACTGATTTTGGGTAGATTTGTTGTAAAAGGAGCTGAAGTGATGGAGAAGCTGTGAATCAAGTGGAGTAGAAGGTGAGGCTTCTCTACTAGAGTTCTGTAGCAAATCTGTGGGCTCAAGGTCAGCTTGGTCTATATCACTATATGACTTGGTTCTAAATAAGTTCTTTGTATGAGGCAAGTCAAAGTGAGGATCTTTCAAGACTGTAAGGTTTTCAGGGACAAATCTTGTTCTTTGGACCATCCTATCAGTAGTTAAATTTCCAGATCTAGAATTTTGCCACAAGATCTTTTCTGGATCATCAACTACTTTAGGAGGATTAGTGTTTGGATGAGATCTAGTATAGATCCTAAGTGAAGCCATATTTCAATTTCAAAATTTGGAGAGGCTAAAAGCTTAAGGACTGTTTTTCAAAGATTGACCTCCCTCAGTGTTTAATGTACTTCTAAAATATGGGACTAGAATTCTAAACTTCTTTAGGGCTGGTTAACACAATCCTAAGGAAATTTGGAGTTCTAGTGAGGTAATAGGCCTACTGGGGCTAGTGGAGTCGCCAGGTGGAAATTTTTAGCTTTTTTGAAGGTAAAATGTTTTATGGTCCACCACCAATAAGTATTTTAAAGACCAATCTAAAATGTTTTGGGTTTTCTGAGTTTTTGTATGGTTCTATGGTTTTTAAGAGTGTCCTATACTTGATTTCATCACTTAGCTAAGGTGGTGAAACAAACAGATTCTACTCTATGGCTTATCAGCTAATTTTCTGAGGTAATTGAAGGACTAATGAGCCTATAAGAATTTGTCAGTCTAATATGTACTCAAGTTCCCACAGTGATCGCCATTATGTTGTGGTCCTATGATTTGGCAGATTGGTATACCAAGAGACAAGGCAACATCAAAACCAATCTTTAGAGCTCTAAGACCTAGCCTTTCTAGTCTCAGAGAGGGATCTCTCGATTGTTTGAAAAGGTAAGAATTGTTTGCTTTTTAAGGGTTGATTTTAGGCTAGTTATTAAGTATGAGGGTTGTTTTTTTGTTTGGTTGGACATGATAATCAAAGCAACATAAGTAGAGTGAGGAAATCTCTAAGTCATTGGGCAATGGATTCAAGTGGAAGTCATGATAAGTCAATCAATGAATCAAGGGTATCAAAGGGAAAATCTAACTTGGCCAATGGATATTTAAGGTCTTTCAGGTGAAATGAAATGGACATCAATGGTTTTAGAATGAAAAGTAGAACTAAGGGCAATTAAGAATCCTTAATTATATGTACTTCTCAACAAAGGGACTTAAAACATTATCTGAACATAAAGAGGCATTCAATAGACAGGGCTAACCATAAATTCTACAAACCACACTTCAGAAAATAATAATTTCAAGACAAACTTTTCCAATGAAATATAGAAGGCAAGAAACTCATTTAACTTCTAGTGATTCCACATTCAAGGATAAGAAACATTCAAGATTCACTGATAGCTGCATTCGTAGAAGAGGGAACTCCTAAACATATTTGATTACAACTATAAAGACCTTCAAAACAATTATTTAAGCAAGTAAAAAGGGTATGATGGGAACAAAACCTCTTTGGCAGACTTTAAACAATGGTACTTTGAAGGGAGACGTCAAAAACATTTTTCAAGTGGCAGCAAGTAAGCAGGGAAAACCATAAATCATTCTTGAGACCAACTGTATTGAACTATTTAAGAAATAAACAAGCATCGGGGTTCTAGAGAGTAATTAATAATTCTCTAAAATATCCTAGCAGAAGAAAACATTAAGATAGTGAAGAATAAACAGGACTAAGGTGCTTTCAAAAGACATTTCTTAGCCTAAACCTTTAGCTCTACTGCAACAGAGAATAATGAAACATAATGAAACAGGAAATAACAATAACAGATTTAGAGTACTTCACCAACAACCAAGCTCAGGGATCCAATGATCTATCCTTCTCCATCAACAAACAGGTCGAGACATCCACAAGTTCCAAAACAACAATTTCTTCTCAACTTCAACAGGACTATGTATTACTTGAAAGAGTCATCAAATGCAAACAATAAAATGAGTTCAAATGCAATATTTATGCTGCAAATGAGGAGGTGGAGCTGATATAGAGTTTCAGTGTTATTTATTACAGAGTAAATGCATTCCTAACCTTGAAAACCATGCAAGGCATAAGGTAGTAACATGTGCAACTACTTCTCTATTTTAATAACTCTATCTTAACTTCTAAGAAAAGATAGGTGAAAAGTTTGACTTTGAAGCCTATCTTTATCTTTTACAATAACTGCCTTGACAGATTAAAATATCTTCTGACTGTGTAATAACTGCTAATTTCCTTTACAGACAGGAGACATGATATAGGTGGCAGTTAGATCCTTTTGGAGGAATAACTGCTTCCACGTTGATTTGTTTGAAGTTGCCTTCGGTCTAGGTTTCCTTGTTTAATTAAGAAACTGTGTCTTAGGCCCTAATTTTTCTTCTGGCCTTTAATTAAACTGCCTTACTGTCTTTTTCTCTTGTTTATGCTTTAAACAACTGATTTTACCCATTTATCTTTAATTTCTAATTTGAAGGGCTAATATTTGTTTTGACAAATTTAATCTTTGCTCAAGCCCTTTGTTCTTCTGCCTTCATTTCTTCATCATTTCTTCTAATTATTCTTCATTTTTTTGTTGCGTGCAGGGGTTTCCTTTTATCGCGTTGAAGGGTGTCTTTTGCTTCAATCAATGGTCATGAATCATTGATTTCGTCCTTTGGTTTAAACCCTTATCCATTTCTTTATGCATTTGGCCTCATGGATCATCATCCAGAGGTGTTTGTCGCTTCAGTTGACTGTGGGATGGCCCCTTAGGCTCGAGCCACCATTAAACCTGCACAATTTAAATAAACATGTTAGTTAAAACCTACGTTTTTAAGATTAAACTGCATTCAGAGGCTTGGCGAGGGTGTGGGAGCGATGTATTAGAGGAGGAGAATGCGTGGAGGAGGGGTTCCATGGGCGAAACCAGAAGAAAATTTGAATATGGGCGCGAATTGGGGAGGGAAATTTTGTGTGAAATCGAGTGGTTTTCGCACAGTCAATGAGCGGTAAGTATTAAAGGGTGGAGGGCGCGCGATTCCATAGAATGGCCGCCACGCATCCAGGCCAATACCACCTATTTCGTGCGGATATGGGTTGTTAAACCTTGGTGTTGATTTCCGCACGATATCAGATTTGGACTATTAGATCTCAAACGGTAAGATCAATGGTGTGGAAAGGTCGTGAGATCAGTGCGCAGGTTTGGAGGTGCGGGACCTAGTGGACAGGTGGCAGATGGAGGTTGAGCACGAAGGTGTGGGCAGAAAGTGGGACCAACGTTGATGAGTTCAGCTATTTTGTCGGGTAGCATGAAGACTGGGAGCGGAAAGGAAAATGTGGGTGTTAGATGGTCGTCGGATCATAAGGATCCACAGTGGAGATTGCCCCACGGGGTAGTCGGATGGGAGGATGGTTGAGGGGGAGGAAGGTCGCGGGAGTGCCACAACCATCGAATCTGAAGGATCGACGGTTGAGATTTTCTTTGGAGGGGAAAGCAATGGCGAGGTAAGAAAATGGAGAAAGGGACTGAAGCTTAAGCGCGGGGCCATGATCTTGTGGGGAAGAGATATGACCGAAGGTTTTGAGAAATGAAGGGGTTAATGAGACAGCGGGTAGTCACGGGCCCTAGTTATATGCGGAGGGGGCTGAGGCTTAAGATAAAAAGGGCTTAAAAGCCTGTCTTTACAAAATGGTCAGATTTAGGCGTAAAAAGGGTGTTTTAAGCCTTTTTGGAGACTTTCAATAGGGTAAAAGAGGGTATTTTAAATCAAATAAAGAGATTTTTATGGTTTAAAAGGCATTTTTTTAGGGGAATGGAGGGTAAATGAAAAGGAAGAAGCCTTTTTTCGAAGGGTGAAAATGACTGTTGGGATAGGTGAAAATGGGTAGAGGAGATGGAGGTGAAAATGGGGAATATAGCCTGAAAATAAGTCTTTTTGAAACAACAGTGTGAATTTTTAGGAGGCAAAAGACAAGATTTATAGTTTTAAACAGTTAGGTGTAGGATAATGAAAGCAATGAGATTTCCAAAACTCACAATTTTTTCATAAAAAAGATCGTTTTTGGGAATCTAAGGATTTATTTAGCCATCATCTGATATGTCAAACTTTTATTGATGGCTAACATATACCATCCATATTAGCTTTCATGTCATCCTTCAAACCTTCCATGTCTAATTTTAAACTATTGATGTAGTCTTTTAAACCATCCATGTTCCCTTTTAGTTCATATTTGGTTGTTCTTTGTGAGAGTGAAATTTGTTGCACTTGGTCTCGTAATTTTGACATATCATGTTGCAATTATTCCTCTTCATGCGTCATAGTAGAGATTTATGAGGGCTTAATGGGTGTGGAATTATTTTTTTGGGGAGGAATTTTATAACCCAATACTAATGTATATGCTTCAATATACCTTTGGAATCACTTCAAACTGATTTTTCAAACAAAAGTTATGCAATTTAAAAACAATAATACACACATTTGTCTTGCTTTTAGGATCTCAATCTTGAAACGGTTGTAAATCTATAATTTTAGATCTACAAGGAATGAAATTTGGTCCTTTTGTATCCCTTTGAATCTAGTTTCCAACCCCACAAGTTATACTGATATTAGAGTCTTCAACAAAGAGATATACCCGATCTCCCACGATGTCCTTATTATAGACTATTTTAGTAGAGGGAACTTGTATGGAGTTCCACATGTCACTGTTTCTACCTTTAGCCCTGAAATTGCTACACAAAACACTACAGTCCATTTGATTTAAACCACCTTTTACAGAATTCAAATTCGATACCTGAAAAGAAATTTATGATGATTTTCCCTAAGTCACCTATTTGAGATTGAATTTTGGAGCATAGATCTTATCTCCGAAAATATAGCGAACAAATATATGAAATTTTTATATGATGTTCAATAATATTTTGGCTCCACATGGTATGAATTTCAGCTTTTGAATCCTCTTAGAAAAAGCATTACAAAGAAAATTCCAAGATGGCCTGTTTGAAGAAGAAAAACCCTAGAATCCAAAGCTCTCATACCAAATGTTACGAAAATATCTCACAAAACAATAGAAATAGTAGATAAATGACTTTTAAAATATCCTCTTCAAGGGGGGAACCTCCTTTACATTACATAAATGAACAATTGTTGGGTTATTCAAATGAAAAAGCCTCCTTTCTATATATAAGAGTCTAAGGGGTCACAATATAATCAGAGTTGACATAACAATATAATGTAAGGGCACAAAAAAAATGATAGTGGGATTCTATGGGGCACAATAACAAAAATATGGGGACTACATTGGCACAAAAATAAAAATGAGGCTACACTAAAAATAACGATAAGCGGCTACACCAGTATTATAGGGACCTAACATATTTGTAGGTTGGTTTTTCCTTTTCTCGACTCTGGGTACAAAATTCAATGTATAGTTGGATCGATGGTTCTATTCACTAGGCATGGAGGATATTTTCATTAAAAGAATTATTTCATAGTAAACCGTTTTATGAATACCTATAGAAATATTTGGAGTGCGACTTTTGGAGAGTGGGGATTCTTCTCTTTGTTAAAAAAATTTAGTTCGTGGAATTATGGTTGGGTTGTGCTGAAACATGTGTGAAAAAACATGGAATCACATTTTTTTATTTGCACGAGTGTGGACATGGTTTGGATAAGGACGAAACCCCCTTTTTGTGGTGTAACGACCCCAAAGGAATTTGTATTTCACAAAGGGAAGTTATTCTTGTTGTATTTAGACAAAGATTATGAAGAGTATCCTTTTTACGGCTACACAATATATTGGTTGGATGTTATAAGAAACTAATGGTTTTTTCATTTATTCTTGTCCCTAACATATGGTGTATGGAATTAGGATCACATAAGAAACAACTGGTTTGTCTTGTGAACAATGGTTCAATGTCTGTTTGGTCGATTAAAGAAGTTTAAAATTTTGAGTTTTGACGAGTTTCAATTAAATGAAGCTAATATTATTTTGAAGATGATTGGGGGTTCAGTTGGAGATTGCTTGATATTGTTTCAATGGATATAAATAGTAAATACGCAGGCTATGCACCTTCTCATGTAGTTCGGGGAAAAGTACTTATGTTTGTTTTTATGGGAGTGAAACTAAAGGTATATGATATGGTGATTGTATTATGCAAGCCAAAAATTGTGGATTCTCTCATGTTGTCATACAAATTTGGGTTCTGTGTGGATTCAGTTGAATTTTTGAATGATTTTATTGAAAATGGAAATTTTTTCTCATTTTCTCCAAATACATATTCAATTGGGGATAGTCCACTACTGCCTCTGGATAGCATCATTTAGAGTTTGAGGCTTGATGGATTTTTTTAAGGGATTTTTGTGTATGTCATGTTTGTTTAATAGTGGAGATGTTTTCGAGGTGAATCAAATGCAAATTTGGAGTGCTTGGTGGAAACATATCCATGTGAAATTTTCGTAAACATTTTTGGACGTTATTTGAATTGGTCTGCAGTTTTACAGGTCGGAGAATGCAGTTAAATGAGATTTTTTTGTGATGCATTTATGGACTGTGTGGATTATTTTTCTATATAATATATAATGTATTTATATTATTATTTTTTGTTATTTTGTTTATGTTATATCTTGGTTATGGTGATTTTAAAAGTAAAAATTTCTAATTGCAAGAAATGTTTGTACAATTGTGAAGAAAAACAACGAAATAAGTATTGGTGATAAATTTACCAAACTTTTTTTTTAATTAGTATGTGTGTGAATTTTGTTTCTTGGTGGGAGAATGTGGAACTAGTCGAACAATGAAAAAATAAAAATCATGAGAACACAAGTAAAGGGAAAGTGGTAGCTCTCATCTCAACGCCATTTATTTTTAAAAAAGATAACTTTAGTGAAAATCAACATATAATTGAATACATAGGTCTCAGAGAGTCATTTATTAATGAGAAAGGTTACATGTAGACTGCTTATGTGGGATGGGTCTGACTGTTCTTCTCAATTGTTGATGTCTACGCTTCTGGGGTAGAATGGGGATGATGCACATGTTGATGAAGTTATTTCTTCTACTGCTTGTGATCGTGCATCGAGGTGCTTGAAGGAAGGGTTTTCCAACCTTTCATTTTTAGGAGGTTATGTATCTTCCACTAGCATATTCGTCTTGGGGGTTGGGGAGTGGAAGGTTCTGCATAGAATAATAAAGTTGTTTGTAGGCCCTAGAATGGTGCAGGTAGAAACAACATGTGTGAGGATAAGTGTAACTGCTTCGGGAGTGGAAGCCAAACTTTTGGGAAAGAATGAGCGCTGGAGTGTCAAAGGCGTCATGACTATAATTCCCCATCCGAGTTAGTTGAAAGAAGAAGGGATCAAAAGATGTTGACGATTATAGGGACAAAGCTCAGGAGGGGTATCACTAAAGAACGTCTGAAATAACGAAACCTATTGGAACAAAGCAGGGGTGCAGATTTATGTTCAATGAAAGTAGATCGACATGGTGGAGGTAGAGGTGAGACCTATTTCGATGGCGGGGATGAGGGATTTCATCTAATGTATTCAGAATGGGAGGGAAGGGATCCATTTTTCAATTCATGGTGAAGGTAGAGATTGATTTGGATGCGCCTAAGAGAGTAGTGGTCTAGATTTAAAGCGTCAAGCATTGGTTGGTGGGTGTGACGACCAAGGGTTTTTGTTTGTAAAAAAAGGATGGTATGCATGGTGATTTTTGGTTGGTTGGTGTTTCATCTGAGGGTTTTAATTTTTTATTAAGGATGACATGCATGTCAAATGTTTCGTGGTTAATGTGACGATCGGTTCAACCCCGACTATGTGGAAGTAGGGCATAGGCAGGAGGGGTTGCAGAGGAATAGTGGGGAGGGGGGGAGGAGAGAGGAAACCTCGATTATGGTACCATGCTACGGTGCTTGAGTGTTATTTTTTGTGTTTTGTATCTATGGATTATGTAGAGTGATTTCTTATTGATTATATGAGACTGTGGAAGTGGTGGTTTTGTTTGTGTTGCACTGATAGAGATGTTGTTTATATATCTATGGATGTATGTGTAATATGCTAGGCTGATTGTAAGTATTCAAATTTTATTTAGTATTCAATTTTATTTCTTCTATAAGGTATCGATGCTTAAACGATTATACTTGTTGAGCGTGTGGGATGGGAAAGAATATTGAAAAGTGAAATTAAAATTGAGTCTAAATCTGGTGTAAGAATTTCAACTGAATGAATAAGAAATTATGGTTTGAAAATAGCTCAATCGTCTGGTTCACGTAAGAGAGCGAATGAATATCATCGACAATGGTATCAATAGAATAAGGATGCATTGAAAGCTCATAGAAGAGTTGTGTACCAGGAAAAAAAAAGAGCAATGATAATTTGTCAACATGATGGAGTGGACAATGGAACATAGGGAAATATCAATAGTATGATGGGAATAATATTTGTTTAAAATTGTTCCTTTGCGCGGATGTTGAACATGTTGAAATTTTTATGGGGAAGAGAAAAATTCTTACCATTATGTTTTTTACCAACGCTGTGTTTTAAAAGAAAGTGTTGTTGCAGGAAAGAATGATGGTTCCTTTGCAGAGAACAAAAGAAATGGACTATTGGAACAGGGGAACATTTTTGGGGGTGAGTAGTTTGTAGCATTTGGTTTTATTGGTAGTAACAATGTGGTTGGTGACATGACGATGAATTTCGGTCAGTATTCTAGCAATGTGGGGTCAGGCATTCGTTCCAACAACTATATAGTGAATATCGTGACTTCACTGGATTATGTTCATGTTGGGTATCCTAAAAAGAACAGGTTCTTCAAGTATTTTTTTGTTTCAATAGGATTTTTACATGCAATTGGAATATATTAATTTTTCTATGTTTTGTTTTCTTTCATTAGTTTATGGAGAGAAATGTTGGAAGGAATATTGGTGGAGAGAAAAAGTTGGAAGGAACATAGATTTTGTGCATAAATCAACATGGGTTTCTTCCATCTAAATTTTTTTCTGATAGTACTATGCTTGCTCAGATGGTTGAAAATTTGTGAAAACGACTTGGGAATGTCAGAACAAGTGTGTCTGGAAGAAAGTGTGCATTCAATGATTCTATTCATAAATATTCTATGGAGATTCCCTCTTGTCGGACAAGACAGGTTGTGCAACTGGATTTATTTTGTTGTGATTTGTGCATTTGATTATGCGTTTTGAAATTTTTAGATTCATATTTTAATGGTTTTTTTTGTTGGAGATCAATATTAGAGTGGAAAGTGGTTAAGAATTAAATTAAAAAACAAGGCAACCTTTGTCGTCGCATCAGGTTCAGCTGGGTGGGGACACCCAACTAGAAAATGTATGGGTTTCTCTCAAAAGGTTAGTAAGTCATCATTTTTTATATGTTTCATTTTGGCTTTATGATTTTAATTTTATGCAAACAGAATGAACTGAACTGCAACCAAAATAGAAGAATTCATTCCCATGGATTTAAGGAAAGAAATGTTCAATCTAATGCTCAAACCCGGGAGGTTGTGTCAGATCATTCTCAATCTCAGTTTGTGTTTTGTAGAGAGAGTGGTATTGGATGGCATGATTTTACCAAGTAGATGTTTGAGGTGCATAAAAGGTTTCGTTGCAGGATTGATAACTTGTCTGTTGTGGAAATGTGCAAAGTCTTTAATGAATCATATCCTGGTATACAATTTGTGAGATGCAATGAAGGGCCCATCTGTACAAAGTGTAAGAGTGAGAGGGGTGCTCATCGTTTCTCTTGCTTTAATAACATGTATCTTGTTGAGCAACTTTAGGTGCTAGGAGTTTTGACGTAGTTTGAATAAATTCTAATACCATGAGTGAGTCCAATATTGCAAGTGACACATGCACTATTATCTCAAGAAATATGCACTATGCCCACAGTTGTGTCTTTCATGGCTACGCATATAGTGTATTTATTTTCCTAGTAGATGCATGCCCAAATAAAAAATTCCATGGTTGTGCATAGGGGAGAACTATTAGGGATTTTCCTACCTGCACCACATGGGAAAACCTCAAATTATTGTGCACTTAAGTGGAATCCTGCTAGGGATTTTCCTAGGCTTACCAAACCTTATTCTAAAAAATAAACCATTGAAACTAAACAGGGGGTTTAGATTTCTAATTTAGAAGTCACCAAATTAAAAATAAATAGTTGAATTTTATGATACGAGCTTTACAATTTTGGGGTTCCTCTTAAAATTGAACTTGTCCAAATGATTTTTGGATTTGGAGTCCCACCCTATTTACAAATTCCCTCCAAATGGTTCTTTACATCATATGGATTCATATTTCTCTATTTAACATGTCAAACACATAATTAGCTTCCTTGTTATAGGGTCTTCTTTATAATGTTGGTTACTTTTAATGGTCAGGTACTTCATCTAAAAGCCCATTTTCTCCCAAAGTTCAACACATATAACATGAACCTAGTAGCTTAATATTTTGTGTTTATTTCACCGTTGGTTTCATTTTGACTTGGACTTTCAATCTATAGTATCCATTTTAGGTGTATAGGTATTTTCTACATTATCCATTTTTCTTAACATTGTTTTAGTAGGATCATCACTACTCCTTCAAGTTTAATTTGAGAAGTATAGCTCCTTAAACTAGAATAAATGTTACACATCCCCTCTTATAATGTTTCATTTACCTTTCTTTCCATCCATTGAATGTTTCTTTAGAAAACCTAATCCCTCCCAACTTCTGCAAGCAGGAAAATTAACCCATCCATTTTTACATTCACCGTTACGTGACTATAGTACTCCACCTACATGGGTTTGGCCCATGGATTAGTACCCCATTGCATGATTAAAACCCATGATATTATCTCTCCTTTAAGATCTATAATCCATGTAGTCTTCTTAGAGATAACCTCACTATCATCCTCATAATTGTATTGGCTTGTTTAGTCAGTTTCCTAAGTTGTTTGATCATATCGGAATACTATTTAACATTTCACTACATCTCATTATCCCTTCATCTCCTTACTATGAATATCAATTGTGTTTTTTTGAGACCATTCATCTATGAAACCCTACAATTTATCCTTTTGACACTATTCCTCTACATGCCACACACACACACGCAATTTCTCGTATTTTCCATCTTTCACTGTGACATATTAGATTTATTCACTTAGTCATCTCTTGGGCACTTATCTCCTTTATTGTACCAACATCCTAATTCGTTTCATCTTTTGTAAAACCAAAAAAGTGCTTCTTAAAACTCTTACAATTACATGGTTTATTTTGGGTAGCAACCCCCATTTCCCTTGTTTAGAGCATCCTTCATTGTGTTGTATTTCTCTTTCAACCCCCCATTTTGTGTTGATTCAATCCATAAACTTCCTTGAGTCTTACTAATATGGTTTTCTTTCATTGGTAATTATTTATGTCCATCCTCTAAGTTTTCATCATAATCCTTTTTCCCATTTTCATAACAAGACATATGTTCGTGACTCTTTAATTTTTTCATCCTCTATTTTCTCGACCATAACTCATTTACTATCTCATATATAATCCTGCATGTTGATTTTCAAGGGTTTCACTATAATTTTATTCTAGTGAACCTTCCCCTACTGACATGAGCACATTTATTCTATGCGCTTGTACTAAAGAATTTAACCACCTTAGCCTCATTTTCTTCATTGGTAATTCATCTTGGACCGAGCAAGAAAATTCATCATGGCTCCTTAACTTGGTAGTTTCTCATGTGCTTATCTTTAACACATTATTTCACTATGAATGCTAATACACATTGATCACTCATGTATCCTAGTTCTTGTTAAATATATTGAACATGTTGGAATCATTTCAAAAATTTAGGAATTCACTTAGGGGCCTTCCATTTAGGTAGCTTCCTATATGTTCTATCCAATGTTGGTTCTAATGATCCAAATTTAATTACAATAATGATCTGGATCGGATCATTATATTATTTATCATCCATCTCGATGCATTTGGAGTGGAAAAAGTGGAGGAATCAGCTCATCAGACCATTTTTACCAGCGAGACCTAGTTTGGCGAAATGGGGTCTGAAACCTTCCGGGAGCATTCTGAGGCATCAAATGATGTTTTTTGGGGGAATATTTTAATGCTTGCATCAACATTTTTTCATGATATTCTACTCAAATACCTTTCCAACGACACACGAATCGTGTCAATCAAAGTCTGTATGCAAAATTTATGCTACTCAAAAGTTGACCTTCATGTTTTCACACCTATAGTTCAGTAGGATGTCGCGCCAGCTCCCATTATTCATGGAAAATGGGATAGCCATATGTTTTTATGTAAAATAATCTAGAAGATTTTATTTTTTAACTCTAGTTAAGAGTTGATGTTGTGAAAATTAACCACTAGTAGGCTATCGTGCTTTGTTATAACCAGACCACTAGGAGGAAGAGGCATTCCAATCTTTATAGATAATTTTGTTCCATATCTGAGCAAATATAGACAGGAGATATAGGAGGTAGAGAAAACAAAGAGGATCTATGCACTATAGCAACCCACAAGCCACATGCATTACTTCTTTGTACCTGCAACCATATTTCCAGACAGAGAAAGAGAGAAAAGTGACCTCACCTTCCAGCTAGGTTTTCTCCTGAAAGGGTTTCCCAGAGAGTATATCTTGTGTCTTATGTGTGTCTGAGCTTATTTTTTCGTTCTCCACTTTTTTGGATAATTTATATTCGCATTCATGCACCAATTATAGTTAAATCTATATATCTTAAATTTTAATAAAATTGTAATAGTGTAGAATCTCATATTTTTAATATAATATTATCAGATATGTTGTGACAAAATTCCAGTGGAATATCCACGGAAGTTTACGGATCATTTGGTATCATAGCAGGTTTCTTTGGTAATTTTTTGGAGATTGCAGGGATCTAGATCGGTAGGCCGAAAATTGTAAAACCCTAATCATGGTTGACGAATCTGTAAACGAACCTTGTGATCCTGCAGAGTTGAGGTTTTCACGGCTCGAACATAAATTCATAGATATAAATCACAATGTAAACGCCCTCATGGCATCCCTAAGTAATATGATGAGGATATTTGGAGAATATGGGACTTCGAATGGAGAGGAAAAATCAGAAGGGGAATTGGGATATCAAGAAGACACGAAGAACCAGTTGAAGAAAGAACCCGAAAAGTATCAACCCAGTTCAAGTGTCGTGAATCAATTCCTATTTATAGTGGAATAAAAAGTTGATATCAAGTCGTACCATGATGATATCAACGCTCTAAAGTTGAACCACTAGTTGCAACAATTGGAAGTTTATTTCAGTATCCATTAGATAGAGGAAGGGAAAAATATCTCAATTGTGTAGATGAAATTAGAGGGCCATGCACTGAATTAGTGGGAGAGCCACATCAAAACCATGAGGTTGGAGGGATAAAATCTACTGACTAAGTGGGAAGATTTCAAAACCAAAATTAATACATAGTTTTATCCCATTGGGTACGTGGAGGACCAGTGGATCCGGTGGAATTACTTCAGGAAAAATTTGGGCCAAATCACGCAGGACTACACCACAAAATTTGGAAAGATGGTTATAATGTTGGGTATCTCTCCAAAGAACCTGCTAGTGTCAGTTTTGTCATACTTCCATCAGTGATCAAATTTTATCTTTTGCATTTGCATAGTAGGAGTCCCATACCATAAGTTTTCATCATTCCATTAGGTCATGGATTCATTGATGATAGTGGTCTTTCGCTAGTTTTCCCTCATGTGAAACTTGCTGATTCTCCCCTCTATGGTCTTCAATCATGATTCACTTTCACTCCGCAAATCATGTTATTAGGTCATAGGGTTGGTCTCATTAGGTTCTAGGGTCTCATCATGGTCAAGTTAATGAGTCAAGTGTCAATAAGTATCAGCAAGGTCATGAGGAGGTCAAATAAACTCAAAGGCACAGTATCTAGAAAAATCAAAGAGTTGTTCTGATAATCTTGATGTAATTTCATGTTTTGAGGTGAAAACATGATACTTTTCTTTTATTATCATTTCTTATGTAATTTTATGTTTTCAAATGTAATAAGTTGGGCTTCAGAAGTTGTTATCTCTATATAGCTACCACCCTGCTTTTCAAAGGTGTTTTCCACAGTATTTTTAGTGTAAAATCATGGTCTAAGTATGTTCATCAGAAGGAGCCCGAAAAGAGCTTTCCAACGATATATTATACTCTCAAAATTAACTCCTAGATTGGAAGATATGCCTAAGTGAATGAAAGCCCCCAAAAGCCTAACCTTACCCCTTTTCTCATTTGGTCCCTTAGACTTTACAACTTCTGCCTTTTCATATAATTTTAAAGTTTTTCATTGTAATTCCCTTCTTCCGATCCGATCGCAAATCCCCTTTCCACGATCCAACGACCCACATTCAATCAAAATCGCCCGATCGCATTGCAAACTTCGCAGCATTTCCAAACTTTATCCCCGCTCCCATGATTTTCTCCGATGCAATTGACTCCCACCGATGCATTACTCCTGATTCATCTCCACCATCGATCCGCCCTTCCGATCAGACGGCTCGCAAATTCATCGCACCATCGCAATCGGCATTTCCCACAGCACTTTACTCCCGCTCCACTCTTCCGCCAATTTGCGATTGCGATTTTCCCGGTCCCACCTAAAGACTTCTGCTCTTTTCAAAGGAAAATGGGCTTTTCCCTGTGTTAAACCATTTTTTTCCATTTTGTTTTATAAGAACTTCTCTTCCATCGCACATCGCACATCACGTTTTCTCCCCGCCATATGTTATGGCCACTCCCCTTCTGCTGCGATTTCCAATTTGTGATTGTGATTTCCCCATAAAACCCATTTCCCCTATACACTATCGCATCGCAAGTTTCCAATTGCATCGCTCCATTATGTGATACACCCCTTCCCCTTTTCCGGTTGCGATTTGCGATTGCGATTTACGATCGCGATTTGGGCCCACCATCCCTTTCCCTCCGCTCTTTTTCAATAAAAAAGGGGTCTCTTCTTCATTAAACGGAAAATTCGATTTTTAGTGGTTTTCTTCGGCAATGGGTTTTTCTTCAAAAGGTAAAGGCTGAGAGCTAAATACAGACACAGAATCATTTTGGTTTCTTCAGCAACGATTAAAAAGGGATTTGTCAGACTTCTTCTTTTCATTCATTGGGTATGACAACAAATTTCTCCAGGTAGTCGAGTGTATTTCTCCTTCTTTTCAGGGGCATATTGTTGGTCTTTTCCTATATTCAGATTTTAGTTTCTAGGCTGTTGAAATAGCCCCTCCTTCTGTGGATCTACTCCCCTCAAATTCTGTCTATTTAATGTAATTTCTGAGTCATTTGTAGTAGAGAAAAAAAAAGTGTGGAATAAGTTGGAAATATTTCAGGACGCTCCGCACCCCATTTGTAACAGTTTGGCAGGGAATTAATAAAGAAATGTAGCACTGATTTATGGGATCCCTGTGGTATGGATTTTAGCACTGTTCTTTCCTTTGTGATCATCTGTTAAATTGTTATGTTTTCCATTCATTCATTCATATTTTTGGTTGAATGTTTTCAAGATAGATAGGTAGAATCCATTGCGTAATGCTCTGCCTTGGGAAATCATTCAATACTTGATGTTTTCTGCTGTTTGAAAAGGATCCATCTCCTATGCCCTTTTCAGCTTCTCACCAGTCTTACACATTCCATAATTATTAAAAATAAGTTGTTAAAATCCTACCTACCTTGCCCCATAAAATACCCTGTATCTCTGATTTAATTCCCCAGTTTCAAACTGCCCAACCCCATCTGTTCATACAACCCTAAAAAATTTATAAAAAAATTTCGAGTTTATAATACCTAGCCTAAAATAAGTTTGCAGTTATACTTCATTGAATATTTTTCATGGAGAGAGCCCTCTCCTGACCTTGTAGGGCTATCTGTAAGGCTGAGAGTGGTTTGAGGTTACCCTGATTTGCCTTCTTTTAGCCTAAGGTTCAAATTAGGTGCTAACATTTCTGGCGACCATATTGGGGATGTATTTAAAACAAAAGACTAATCACCCTAGTAATATCTTCCATACATATTCTTGAACTTTGGACGATGAGGTTCAAATTTTTCTAGGCTGAAATAAAACATTGTAAAGTAGAAATTTGACCACACTGGCTTCAAGGAGATACACAAGGGCCAACTCTAATCCAAATCCTCCCCCTATGTTTGAAAATCCTAATCTCATCCCAAGAAAAATCAGAAGACAAGTAGGTTCACTAAGCCCTAGACCTATTTTCAAATCCCATACCTGGCCCAGTGAGTGGTTGTTTGTAGAAGACCTCTCTTTTGATGAGTGTTTTGAGCTTTCTTTGCTCATAAATAAATCAGAAACTGCACTTGATGACACAGTTTTAGATCCAGAATTTCTTATAGATATCGAAGTTCAAAGGGAAAACACATCAATTGATTATTATATTTTAAATTCCCCTCAGACATCTATCACTGTAACCAATATCCCTGAGCCTTCAGAGTTATCAGAAACAACATTTCCTGCCCTTAATTCATCAACATTCCCATCAGTTTCAGAATTCAATTCTCAGCTTTCGACTCCTCCATCAACACCTCCCTTGAATCCTAGTAGCACAAACGCTGTTATAAATCCACCTTGAATCATGGTTACCCGGTATGCACCCCTGTTTTTACCTCAGAATCTAAATGATATGCCTACTGATTATCAAAGTAAAATACCTATTTTTGATGCCACTCAAAGCATCACAGTCCAGCAGCATGTTGATAAGATGAATGAATTTTTTGACCTTCATGAGGTAGAGGCAGAAAATATGACCATGAGATTGTTTGTTCAAAGTTTTGGAGGTGAAGTTCGAAAATGGTTCAGAGCCTTGCCAACAGCCTCTATTCACAATTTGCAAGAGTTACATAGATAATTCCTAAACCGGTGGGAGGTAAATAAAAACCCACTCCAAATCTTGTCTGAATATGAAAATATTAAAAGAAACGTAGGTGAAAGTGTACAAGATTATTGTGTGAGATTTAATGCTGTGTATAATGCTATTCCGGCCAACCTAAAACCTCCCATGGGGTTAGATTTGATCAAATTTCCAGATGGTTTCGATGCTAATATGGCATATCAGCTACGAGAACGAGATCCCACCACACTTGAAGACATGCAGAAGATAACTGTGAGCGTAGAAGCAAATTTTCTGGCCATAAGAGCGCGGACAAGGGCCAAAAAGAGAGTAACTATGAAAGAAGAAGCCTCTCCTTCAGACAGTAAGATGGATACTTTGATCCGAACAATGGATAAGATGGTTGATTGGTTGACTATTTCAGACAGACCTGAAGCACAAATTAGGAATCCAAATTTCAGAGGAAAGTAGCAGCCACAATTCTGAATTAAGCAAAGGGAACATAAAGCGCAGGACCAAGCAATGCAACAGAAGCATATCAAAACTCCTTTGCAACAAAATTATGTTCATGGAACGGAAACAGATGATGATGATGATCCTATAGTCGAAGCTAACCATTTTTTCACTGTCGATGGTGCGCCCATCTTTCTCACAGAGGACGAAGAATATACAACGATTCCAGACATTTGGAAAGATGAAGATTTCATATTGGCCAACGATGTAGTGTTAGAGGAAGAGTTCGATGATTATCAAAGAGGATATATGAATGCTTTGTCAGCGCAACCAAGGCAGTATTCTTTGAGGGTCAAAGATGTGCCAATTAATCCCATTCAGAAAAGGAAAGAGCTGAAATCAAAAAATGACTCCTCAAACACCCAAAGGAAAGGGAAAGAGCCTACTAATCCCTCTCCCAGCAAGGCATCCTCAACAATTAACACTGCAAATGAAAAGAATCAGCTTAGCACAAAAAAGGAGCAAGTGGAGAAGAAAGAACCTCCCGTCAAAGAAGTAGAAAAAATTCCATCTTTTAATTTAGAAAATGAAATTTCTAAGCTGAAGGTGTCCATGCCCTTGACTGATTTGGTTAAAAACAATACTTATGAACATCAGGTCTCTAGGATTTTACAAATAGACTATATATCAGATATGGTAAATGTTGAAGATGATTATCCCAAACTCATTTTTGGTCCAGCCATAGAAGTTCAGTCTGAAGAAAGTGAAGTCCCTCCCTTCTACCTGAGTCTTAGATTGCATGAGTTCATTTTACATAACGCTATGTTGGACTCCGGAGCCTCGCATAACTTGATGCCCAAAGCCATTATGGAGAAGCTAGGTCTTGATATTACCCGAAAATACCATGATTTGTATTCCTTTGACTCTAGTAGGGTCCATTGTATTGGTCTTATCAAAGACTTGGTAGTATCTTTAGATCAAATCCCAACCAAGAATGTTTTGATGGATGTGGTTGTTGCCGATGTTCCACCATGGTTTGGAATGCTTTTGTCCAGGTCATGGGGTGCAAAACTGAAAGGAACCATACAGCTTGACTTCTCTTATGCCACCATTCCTGTGTTCGGTCAGCTAAGAAAACTATACAGGGAGAAGAAAATGAAATACATGATCACTAGTAAAGAAAAGCCAGTTAATCATCCCATTAATGCAGTCCACACATATTTAGAGTCATTTGTATTATATTCAGATGGTGCTTTGAATGATGAAAATGTTCAGTTGGTCGAAGTAGATGAGGTACCTAAAATTTCAGAAAATTTTGGGGAACTCCTTAGACAGGAAAAATATAAAGCAGCAAGTATTTCTGAGCCTCCTGCCTGCCAGCAGCAAGAGGACAATGAACAGCAAAAAAATGCAGAAATAAGTCAAGATAAAGTAGAGAAAGAAGAAAAATTTCAGCATCTAGAAGAAGAAGAAGAAGGCCTTTGGAGCATGGACTTTGATGGAGCTGTTGGTAAGGACGGTGCTGGTATAGGAATATGGATTCGGAGCCCTGTCTTCCAGCCTGAAAAATTTCCTAGTAATGTTAGAATACGTGCTTACAAATTGGCTTTTGACTTCTCTAACAACGAAGAAGAGTATGAAGCTTTGATTGCAGGTTTGAAAATTTTGAAGATGCTAAAGGCAAGGAGGATTTCTGTCTATGGAGATTCGGAGTTGATAATCAAACAGGTAAAAGGAGAGTATCAAGCAAAACATCCGCGATTGAGGGCCTACAGAAATGCAGTCCTAGACATCTTGAAGAAGTTTTCTGAATACACTTTGACAGCAGTACCCCGAATGCAGAATCTAATTGCAGATTCTCTTGCCACTACTACTGCCAATTTGAAAATTCCAATGAATTCCAGCAACAAATTTGAAATTTATGTCAAACATTGGCTTGTTGTTCCTGATAATTTAAGGTATTGGCAAGTGTTTTGGGATGACAATGAAATCAATGCTTTTTTGCAGAGTGAAGGAAAATTCAAGAATACCTCCATACAGGGTGATTATGAAGTCGATGATCAAGAAATCGAAGCAAATCAGATAGATGTATTGTAGCTGAAAGACAATGTAATTCCTAGAGGTCTCATACCTTTAGAGGAGCTTTTTGATCAAGATGATGTTGTAAAGAAACCGAGCTTGGTGCCTACTGATAAAGGAGTTGAAGATGTTAATCTTGGAACACCTGACAAGCCTAAGCTTGTGAAATTATCAAAAGCATTGTCCCTTGAGGTAAAGGAAAAGTATGTTAAATTTATTTCTGAATTTTTTGATGTGTTTACATGGGATTATTCAGATTTGAAGGTGTATGACAAAAATATAATTCAGCATACTATTCCCATCAAGTCGGATCAGAAGCCATTTAGACAGAAGCTGAGAAGGATCAACCCAAAGCTGCTTCCATCCATTGAAAAAGAGGTAAACAGATTGTATAAAGCTGGTATCATTGTCCCAATTAGATTTTCTGATTGGATTTCGAATTTGGTCCCGGTACGCAAAAAGATAGGAGAAATAAGGTTGTGCATAGATTTCCGGAATCTGAATAAATCATCCTTGAAAGATAATTATCCACTTCCGAAGATGGATCATATTCTGCAAAGAGTAGTTGGAGCATCAAGGATGTCACTACTCGATGGTTACTTAGGCTATAATCAGATCTTGGTGCATGAAAAAGACCAAGACAAAACTGCCTTCACAACACCTTGGGGAACTTTCCAGTATGCCAAAATGCCATTTGGACTGAAGAACGTTGGAGCCACTTTCCAGCGAGCAATGGACATTGCTTTTGCTAATGAAAAGGATGTTTTCCTGGTTGTTTATTTGGATGATCTGACAGTGTTTTCTGGTTCTGATGATGAACATTTGTATTTTAGCGACGCAAGAAGTTTGGGATTTCTCTCAATCTGAAGAAAAGTCTGTTTGCTATGGATGAAGGCAAACTGTTGGGGCATATCATCTCTAAATATGGCATCCACTTTGATCCTGCAAGAGTGGAGGAAATTCAACACATAGACCTCCCACATAACAAGAAGGAGATTCAGGCATTCAATGGTAAGATGAACTTTTTGCGCAGATTTATACCCAATTTGGCTGAACATTTACGAGAAATGACTAATATGTTGAAGAAGGATAGCACTGTCAAATGGAGTGAGGATGCTATCAATTCATTTAATATGGTAAAGTTTTCTCTATCCAATGCCCCAGTCTTGATTAGTCCTAATTACACTCAAGATTTCATTATATTTTCATTTGCATCAGAGCATACCATGGCTGCGGTATTGATGCAAAAGAGAGATCAGATTAAACAGCCCATTGCCTTTTTCAATAGGACCATTCGATATGTTGCCTTGCGGTATAATATCATTGAGAAACAAGATTTGGCTCTTATAAAAGCATTGAACGATTTTAGAGTATACATTCTGCATTCACATACCATAGCATATGTTCCTAATGCAGCAATGAAAGATGTCCTGATGCAAACTGATCCGGAGGGAAGAAGAGGTAAGTGGATAGCAGCAATGTTGGAATATGATTTGGAGATCAAACCCACAAAGTTAATTAAAGGACAAGGTTTAGCAAAACTAATGGCACAATCCAACCTACGTGCCCTGGATATAAATCTCATAGCAGCAATGTCGAAGGATGAGGATGATGGTTCGCTTGTCCCAGTTTCAGACATTTTTCTACAATCCCCAAGGTATTCAGACATAGTTTATGTTCTTTAGCATCTTTCACCACCTCCCAGGATGTCTAGAAGCAAAGGTAGATCACTAAAACTTAATTTTGCTAAATTCTGTATTTTAAACAATGCTCTTTATTGGAAAGATCCAGGAGGTATTCTGCTTAATTGTTTGGTTGAAGATGAGGCTCAGCAAGTGATGCATGACTTTCACAAAGGTGATTGTGGTGGTAATTTGTTTTGGAAAACAATAGCTAACAAAGTGTTAAGAGCAGGATATTATTGGCCCACTTTATTTTCATATTTGTATAAAACAGTGATGAGCTGCCATGAGTTTCAAGTTTTCCAAGGAAAAAGAAAATTGCTTCCTCTTCCTTTGAAACCAGTTTCAGTAAATGCTCCTTTCCAGCAGTGGGGACTTTATTTCATAGGGGAAATCCATCCCACATCATCAGCACAGCATTGATGGATCTTGACAGGTACCGATTACTCCACCAAATGGATCGAGGCCATTCCAGCAAAGCAGGCCACTGATACGGTAATCATTCAATTTTTAGAATCAAATATCTTGTCTTGTTTTGGTTGCCCTCACAAAATCATAACAGATAATGCAGCAGTGTTTAGATCTAAGAATATGGTGGAATTCTGCGACAAATACAATATTGTGTTGGGCCATTCAACAACATACTACCCACAAGGCAACGGCCTGGTAGAATCATCAAATCAATCTTTGATAAACATAATCAAGAAAATGCTGGAAACAAATAAGAGGAATTGGCATCGAAAGCTCATCAATGTGTTATGGGCAGATAGAGTCAGCAACAAGAAATCCATAGGTATGTCACCATTTGAATTAGTTTATGGTACTGATTCTATTTTTCCCACATCGCTTACAGTTCCGGTCATGAGACTATTGCAAGAGATCGGCAGTGAAGAGGACGATAATCAGCGAAGTATCAATCAAATGATCCATCTTCAGCAAACAAGAGAGGAAGTTTCTCAGAACGCTATTCAGTTGCAGGAGAAGATAAAGAAAATCTATGACCGTAAAGCCAAAGCAGAAAAATTTCAGTTGGAAGATGTAGTGTTGAGATGGGATGCACGAAATGAGGACAAAGGGAAGCATGGTAAGTTCGACAACCTGTGGAAAGGACCATATAAGATTTCAGCATATAGGGGGGCAGAATGCTTTCTTGCTCACAGAAATGGATGACCAAGATTGCCCTGGAGGGCCAAGGCTTTTGAAGCACTACCACTTTTGAGATAATGGATCTAAAATTATGTCACAGTCATTGTGTATACCATATCATTGCTGGTCATATTTCAAGTACACAGTCATTGAATTTTGGGGCCCAAGGTGAAGGCTATAAAACTTGAATGATATATGTAAGGTTGGTTGGTTTTAATTTACTTTTCAGTCATAGTTGAGTTAGAGTCAGTCTACATTGTGTCAGTTTTCAGTATTTTGACCATATTTGCACAATGGATAAGGCTACTTGGTCTACGGTGTTCTTGGCACCTCCAAGGAGCTACCATCCCCATTGGAGCCAATGTTAGTGTCAATTTTTTCATACTGCCATCAGTGATCAAATTTTCTCTTTTGCATTTGCATAGTAGGAGTCCCATACCATAAGTTTTCATCATTCCATTAGGTCATGGATTCATTGATGGTAGTGGTCTTTCACCAGTTTCCCTCATGTGAAACTTGCTGATTCTCCTCTCTATGGTCTTCAGTCATGATTCACTTTCACTCCGCAAATCATGTTATTAGATCATAGGGTTGGTCTCATTAGGTTCTAGGGTCTCATCATGGTCAAATTAATGAGTCAAGTGTCAATAAGTATTAGCAAGGTCATGAGGAGGTCAAATAAACTCAAAGGCACAATATCTAGAAAAATCAAAGAGTTGTTCTGATAAGCTTGATGTAATTTTCACCTCAAAACATTTTTTGAGGTGAAAACATGATACTTTCCTTTTATTATCATTTCTTATGTAATTTTATGTTTTCATATGTAATAAGTTGGGCTTCAGAAGCTGTTATCTCTATATAGCCACCACCCTACTTTTCAAAGGTGTTTTCCACAGTATTTTCAGTGTAAAATCATGTTCTAAGTATTTTCATCAGAAGGAGCCCGGAAAGAGCTTTCCAACGATATATTATACTCTCAAAACTGACTCCTGGATTGGAAGATATGCCTAAGTGAATGAAAGCCCCTATAAGCCTAACCTTACCCCTTTTCTCATTTGGTCCCTTAGACTTTACAACTTCTGCCTTTTCATATAATTTTAAAGTTTTTCATTGTAATTCCCTTCTTCCGATCCGATTGCAAATCCCCTTTCCACGATCCGACGACCCACATTCAATCGCAATCGCCCGATCACATCGCAAACTTCGCAGCATTCCCAAACTTTATCCCCGCTCCCATGATTTTCTCTGATGCAACTGACTCCCGCCGATGCATTACCCCCGATTCATCTCCACCGTCGATCTTCCCTTTCGATTGGACGGCTCGCAAAGTCATCGCACCATCACAATCGGAATTTCCCACAGCACTTTGCTCCCGCTCCACTCTTCCGCTGATTTGCGATTGCGATTTTCCCTGTCCCACCTAAAGACTTCCGCTCTTTTCAAAGGAAAATGGGCTTTTCCCTGTGTTAAACCATTTTTTCCATTTTTTTTTATAAGAACTTCTCTTCCATCGCAAATCACACATCGCGTTTTCTCCCCGCCATATGTTATGGCCACTCCCCTTCCGCTGCGATTTCCGATTTGCGATTGCGATTTCCCCATAAAACCCATTTCCCCTATACACTATCACATCGCAAGTTTCCAATCGCATCACTACAGTATGTGATACACCCCTTCCCCTCTTTCAGTTGCGATTTGCGATTGCGATTTGCGATCGCGATTTGGGCCCACCATCCCTTTCCCTCCGCTTTTTTTCAATAAAAAAGGGGTCTCTTCTTCATTAAACGGAAAATTCGATTTTTAGTGGTTTCAAAGGCATTTTTCTTTGGTAATGGGTTTTTCTTCAAAAGGTAAAGGCCGAGAGCTAAATACAGACACAGAATCATTTTGGTTTCTTCAGTGACGATTAAAAATGGATCTGTCAGACTTCTTCTTTTCATTCATTGGGTATGACAGCAAATTTCTCCAGGCAGTCGAGTGCATTGCTCCTTCTTTTCAGGGGCATATTGTTGGTCTTTTCCTATATTCAGATTTTAGTTTCTGGGCTGTTGAAACAGCCCGTCCTTCTGTGGATCTACTCCCCTCAAATTTTGTCTATTTAATGTAATTTCTGAGTCATTTGTAGTAGAGAAAAAAAAAAGTGTGGAATAAGTTGGAAATATTTCAGGACGCTCCACACTCCATTTGTAACAGTTTGGCAGGGAATTAATAAAGAAATGCAGGACTGATTTCTGGGATCCCTGTGGTATGGATTTTAGCATTGTTCTTTCCTTTGTGATCATATGTTAAATTGTTATGTTTGCCATTCATTCATTCATATTTCTGGTTGAATGTTTTCAAGATAGATAGGTAGAATCCATTGCATAATGCTCTGCCTTGGGAAGTAATTCAATACTTGATGTTTTCTACTGTTTGAAAAGGATCCATCTCCTATTCCCTTTTCAGCTTCTTACCAGTCTTACACATTCCATCATTATTAAAACTAAGTTGTTAAAATCCTGCCTACCTTGCCCCATAAAATACCCTGTATCTCTGATTTAATTCCCCAGTTTCAAACTGCCCAACCCCATCTGTTCATACAACCTTGAAAAATTTATAAAAACATTCCGAGTTTATTATACATAGCCTAAAATTAGTTTTCAGTTATACTTCATTGAATATTTTTCACGGAGAGAGCCCTCTCCTGACCTTGTAGGGCTAGCTACAAGGTTGAGCATGGTTTCAGGTTACCTTGATTTTCCTTCTTTCAGCCTAAGGTTCAAATTAGGTGCTAACAGAACCCATATGTACTCCTCAATTATTTGGGGGGTATGCACCACCATTTGTGTGAGCAAGTGATTTTTTTCAAGGCCAAGTTGGTGGACTAGGCTTGTGTACAGGCACAGTACATGGAAAACATAGGCTTGAAGAGAGTGCAATCAAGTGGATCGAAGTAGAAGGAGCAACAAGAAGTTTCTGAGGGGAAGAAGAATAGAATAGGTGAAAAATATAAAAATATGACAGCCACAACACACCAGTTCAAATATCCTAACAACTACTACAACCATTGTAACATTGATGGCCATACAGAGGAGGTGTTGGAAGTTTCATTCAGATATAAACCAGAAGAAAAAGAAGAAGAATCACATGGCCATTGATTCGAGAAACCAAGTTGAAAGCAACTTAGATGTGGATGAGGAGATCATATGTACGTCAGTACATAAGGAAGTGAATCTGAGTAGCCTTAAACAGCAAGAAGAGAAAGAAATTACCAAACTCTTCCATATAAAGATACAAGTCAAGAAGACGAATAATGATGCTATGTTGGACTTAGGATCACAGGCGAATCTCATTGCAGTAGAGTTGGTCAAGAAGTTGGGGCTGGAAGTTCGTGTTCATCCATACCCATATCCATTTGGATGGGAAAATAAGGATGCAGAGCTGAAGGTAACAAAACCGTGTAGAATTATATTTGCAATCAGTCATGATTTTATTGATGAAGTATATCTATATGTGGTTCCCCTTGATGTATGTGGAGTCGTATTTGGGATTCCATACATTTACATGTGAGATGAAATATTCATGAGGAGAGACAATCAGTACCGGTTCATCAAGGATGGAAAATTGTAATATTCCCAAATGGGAAAATGCAGCAATACATGTAGATATGCAGGAAAATAACGCAGTTCATCTAAAGTAAAGCAGGAGGCCAATATGGAGACCTTCTAAATATATTTATAGCAGCAAATTAGATGTAAAATATGGGCCATAAGATGCATCACTGGAAATACAAGACTCCAATAGAAGAAATTCCTCAAAAGAGGTGCAACAACCACATGTATTGACTAAAACTGTCTTGACAGCGTTATTTTATTAGGCTGCAGTATTTTTTGATTACATTTCAGATCTAGAGTAGATCTGTGCATGAAAATTCAGATCTATAATAGATCCATGCACTAGAAAGGCTCCTCTTTCAGATCCCCTTGGGGTTTTCAACATTACACCAAGTACAAGCAGTAGATCTAAGATCTAAGTCTGCAGATCTGCAGAAATATTCAGAAATTCTCAAGCATGCAAGTATTCAGATCAGATCTGATATGACAAGAAATAGATCTTTCTTCAATGGATCTTCAAAGTGGAGGGTAGATCCCCAACACTTGAAAACCATCTCTCCAACTAATGTGCCAAAAAAACCTACAACAACACCTACAGGAATAACGCAGATCTGGAAGGGAAAATGCACTGTAGGGTTTAGATAATAGTTGGCCACATGCCAAGATATGAAAATGATGCCCAAGCACTCCAATACACTCCTCCCAATGGATTAGAAACCTTATCCACTGAAAAAGGGCACTGAAATGATCTAGATCTGAGTAGATCTAGCCTCCACTTGTTGCAACTTGCAAAGGCAACCAAACCCTCAACAAGATCTGTGTTGTAGTTGGAAGAAGAAGCTTGGCCTTCAGCCAGATAGTGGACATTGTAGTACAAACTCTCCTAAGAGGCCTCTCAAGGAAAGAGAATAGAATTCCTAAACAGGAATACCATGTGCTAAACAACACTATTCTCAGCTAAACAGATAAAGAATGATATATGTCTAAACAGACAATATATTCAGAAATATGATAATCATCAACAACCTCTTCATGCTGCCATCCCCTTCCTTATATAGATTAAGAGCTTGTAAACCCTAAACCACCTTCAATGAAATCCTCTCTTTCACACAATCCATCTCCATCTAGAACTGCGTTGTGCCTCATTGATGGCCACTCCTCCAAGACAACACTATAGATTTGGTCAAGGTTGACCCAGTGAAAATATCCAACCCCTTTCACACCTAAGGGTGCTTGCTTACATAGCCATGATTTAGCCTTTTTCACATTTGGCCTTGATTTACTTTTTATTAGGAGTTTGATGAACCTCCTTTACACATTTATTCTTTAAGCAAAGAAAGAAAAACAAAAGTGGATATTCCAATTAGCTTAGGACTAATTTGGAATTTTACAAAAATCGTTCATCATCAACGTGCACAAATTAAAGTTGAAACTTTTGTTGGTAAATGCCAATCAAGCCAATAAATTGATCAGTTCTATCAAGAAGTATGTTTTATTGTTTTTAAGAGAAAGTGAATCTGAGCAAGAGTTAATAAGAGGAAAGATATCCCTGGAGGGGTGCACTAAGAGATAAAAGAAAAAATTGGAGGAGTTGTTACATGCATACAAGAATGTGTTTCAAGAACCTAAAGGGTTACCACCTAAGAGAGAAGTGGAGCATGAGATCCAACTATTTCCAGACTCTCCATTGCCAAATATTGGGTTATGTAGGTAGTCTATTATAGAAGCAAGTGAGGTGAAGAAAAAATTGCAGTAGCTGGTGGAATAGGGTGTCATTTGACCCAGTACATCACCATATGGGTCACCCATCATCATTGTGCCAAAGAAGGATGAGACTTGGGGGATGTGTATAGATTAAAGGGCATTGAATAAAATCACTCTCAATAAAATACACTCCATGCCCAAGATAGATGATCTGGTAGATCAGTTGCATTAAGAAAATTACTTCACCAAGTTGGACTTGAAGTCTATATATCGCCAGATTCGAGTCAAAGAATAAGATACATGGAAGACCGCCTTCAAAACTATGAAGCATTTGTATGAGTGGTTAGTTATTCCATTTGGCCTATGAAATGCACCAATTACATTTATGAGATTAATGAATGATGTACTGCACCCTTTTATAGATTCATTTTTTATTGTCTATTTGGATGATATACTGGTATATAATGCTACTTTGGAGGAGCATTTTTCACATTTGATGCAGGTACTCGAAACATTGAATAAGCACCAGTTGCTAGCAAATCTCAAGAAGTGCAAGTTTGCGCAACAGTATTTGGTGTATCTTGGGTATGTGATCGATGGAGGAGAACTGAAGATAGATCCTTTCAAGATGGAGGCCATCATGAAATGGCAAGTGCCTATTAATGTTTCTTAGGTTGGGAGTTTCATTGGGGCAGCACAATACCTGAGGAAATTCATAGCCTCATTTTCAACAATAGCAGCATCGCTCCACATAATAACAACAAGTGGCAAGAGTTTCTAGTGGGGAAAAGGTCAATACGGGGCTTTCGAGGAGTTAAAGAAGAAGACCAGTCAAGCGCCAGTTCTTGCATTACAAAACTTGCATTTTCCTTTCAAAGTGGATACAGATGTGAGTGGGTATGCTATGGGAGCTATCTTGATGCAGGGAGGAAGTCCTGTATGTTACCATTCTGATGTTTTTCATGGGGAAGTTCTTAACTACGCTACCTAAGATAAAGATCTTTAAGCCATGGTCCAAGTTGTGAAGAAATGGAATCATTATCTGATGGGAAAGGAGATAGTAATCCACATATATCACCAGTCATTACAGTACTTCCAAGCCAGTAAGCTACAGTAGACCAGGCACTACAAGTGGATGGGGTTTTACAACAGTTTCATTTGGTGATCAATTATAATAAGGGAAGCACAAACAAGTTGGCTAACATGTTGTTAAGGCCACCCACATCAAATATCACAACTTTTGGAACTCTTATGCACATGGAGAATTCACCCATGATGCATACTAAGAGGCATATTCATAGGGTGAGGACTTCAAGGAGGTGTATTAGCAGTTGCAGATTCATAGTCATGTGCACGATGGCGACAAAACCATTGAATACCATCTTCGGGTTGGGTTAATCTACAAGATATATAAGCTATGTGTTCCTAAATTTCAGCGATCACAACTCATTTGAGAGGCTCACACCTCCAAGGTTGCAGGGAACTTTGGTGTAGGGAATACCATCACTAACTTGCAGAGGCATGTGTATTGGCCCAAGATGCAAGAGAAGGTAGCTAGGTTCATAAAAGGATGCATGGTTTGTTGTACCATCAAGCCTATCAATAGGAAACATGGTCTATATCATCCCTTACTTGTGCCTACTCGTCCTTGGGAAAGCATTTCCATGGAATTTATGGGAGGTTTACCTACATCCAGGAAAGGAAACGACTACATGTTCGTGGTAGTTGACATGTTTAGCAAGATGTGTGTTTGATGCCCCTTAAAAATACCATCAATGAGAAAGAAGCACAAAATTTTTATTTGGATAGGCCTCGGTGCACTTTGGGATACCAAGGAGCATCATTTCAGATATGGATACAAGATTTATCAGTGCATTCTAGACTACATTGTGGGAGAATATGGACACAAATTTGAAGATATCTACAACATTCCATCCAAAGACAGATGGGCAGACAGAAGTAGACAACAAGAATTTGGTGCAGATTCTGAGGGGATACAACCAAAAGCATCCAATGAACTGGGATGAAAATATGGTATATATACAACGTTATTATAACAAAACAGTCCACACTTTTGTAGGAAAGTTCCCATTTGAGAATTCTTTTCGATATTTTCCACCTTCACCTTTAGATATTGAATATAGGAAACAAGGAGGAGTGAGGGAAGATCTTACATGAGATGCTTTGAGGGATGAAAAAATTATAGAAAAGATGAGGCATATCCATCTATAGGTACATGAAACACTGCAAAAGTCACAGGATAACTATAAGGTCAGGCATGATCAACACAAAAGAGAGAATTCATTCAAGGTGGGCGAAAGAGTATGGTTATAGTTGAACAATGAGAGGCTGCAAGGGGCTGGTAATGAAATAAAGGCTTTGAGGTATTGTCCCTTTGAGATACTGGAAAAATTGGGTGATAATTCCTATCGACTTAGTTTACCACCATGTACGTGAATTTACTCAGTTGTGAATGTAAATAATTTGAAACTCTATTAGCCTTCCACGCTAGATCAAGATGAGGAACAGGTCCTACCTTATGTAGAGGATTTGGCACTAGAGGATCAGGAAGAGTTGATAGAAGATACAATTTTATAGAAGGGGTCTAGAACTACAAGAAATGGGCAGCATGACCTTTGGTAGATTGGGTTGAAGGAACAACTTCCAGGCAAAGCTAAATGGTACACTAGAGAGAAGGTGGAGGAAAACATTCCTCACCTCATTCATTAAAAGCTTTTGGGTACCAAAATCTTCCCAAAATGGGGAGGTGTGATCCATATTGGGTTAGTATATTATTTTTCATCCATTTTTATGCATTTGGAGTGGAAAAAGTGGAGGGATTAGCCTATGGGACCGTTTTGACCAACGAGACCCAGTTTGGCGAAACAAGGTCTGAAACCTTCCTAGAGCATGTTAAGGCATCAAACGACGTTTTTTGGGGTGAAAATTTTCTTCTTAGAGTAGAATCTTTCCATGCTATTCTACACACAAAGACCTTTCCAACGACGTGTGAATTACGTCAATTAGAGTCTGTATGCAAAATTTATGCCACTAAAAAATTGACCTTCTTGTTTTCACACCTATTGTTCAGGAGGATGTCGTATCATCCCCCATTATTCATTGAAATGGCTAGCCACGTGTTTTTTATGTAAAATACTCTAGAATATTCTATTTTGTAACTTTAGTTAAGAGTTGATGTAGTAAAAATCAACCACTAGTAGGCTATCGGGTTGTGTTATAACTAGGCCACTAGAAGGAAGTGGCATTCCATTCTTTTGAGATAATTTTGTTCCATAGTTGAGCAAAGATATCTATAAGAGGTAGGAGATAGAGAAAACATAGAGGATATGTGCACTGTAACAACCCACGAGCCACGGGTAATACTTCTTTGTACCTGCAGCCATATTTCTAGACAATGAAAGAGAGCAAAGCGACCTCACTTTCCAACTGGGTTTTCTCCCGAAAGGGTTTCACAAAGAGCATCTATTTTCTTTTTATGTGTGTGTGAGCTTATTTTGTTGTTCTGTAATTTTCTACATAATTTATATTCGCATGCATGCACTAATTACAGTTAAATCTACATATCTTAAAGTTTAATAAAATTTTAATAATGTAGAATCCAAAAATTTTAATATAATATTATCAGATTTGTTGTGATGAACTATCGAGTGGAATATCCATGGTATTTTATGGATCAAATGCATTGGATTTTTTTAGCCCTATTCAATATTTACTTAACTAGTTTGAGCTTCCTTCCAAATAAACTATGTCTAGATCTTTGGTCCCTTATAATTTATTAAGGCCTCAATGGTTAAGATCTAGCATCCACCAAGATCATATTATTCATCCACATGTATGTAGGCAATATTTGATACTGGGCACATTTATGTACTTGAAATGGCTTCTTGATGACCTTATTTTTATGTTGTATTGTAATGTGGCACTTTGATGTAATTTGATTTTCCCCATGATGTTATGATCCCATATTTATTGAAACAAATTCAAGGGAATTAACATTATGTATGAACATTATCTCATTAATTTGTTGTATATTGACGTTTCTTTAGAGTTATCTACAAGTAGTCCTCCCTCTTTGACTGCTCAACTCCTTGCTTGGATCCCTTTATGTTTCATTATTTGGGAAATGGAACTCCTATTATATTTCAACCATACTATTTACTCCTAAATTCATACATCAAGGAATAAGTATTATTTACCTAATCTTGCTCATCTACATAATATCAAGTGTTTTCATCTCGGAACATCATCGTGGTAGTCATAATCCTCATTCCCATCATATGTGACCTTGGTCATGCCATGAGCCAAGTCAAACCAATGTTGACCAAAATATACATAGCACAATTTTGCTTAATTTCCTCTACATGGAGCATGTAGGAAATCCATCAAAATTTTCACTATCATCTTAAATATATATATATATATATATATATATATATATATATATATATATTCAACTCATTAATTCATAAATGTTGTCCAAAATGGCATAGAGGGTAAGTTTGGACCTTATCAAAAAGTTATTGCTATTAATAGAGTTTGATCTAATTTATTTTATTAATCATTCTTATCCCATTATTTCATTAATGCATTGGGATAGCTCACATTGAAATTAGAACTAAAAGAACGTTCACAATTTTACTAGCAAGTAAAGTCATTGAGGTGGCATCAATTATCCATAAGCCATAGTAAGGTTATCTACTAGAATATCTTCAAAGAGATTTAACACTCTAGCTAGTATTCCTCTACCATCAAGATTTCCTTCATTGCAAGTAAAGTCATTGAGGTGACATCAATTATCCATAAGCCATAGTAAGGTTATCTACTAGAATATCTTCAAAGAGATTTAACACTCTAGCTAGTATTCCTCTACCATCAAGATTTCCTTCATTTCACTAAGCTTAGACTTGGAATAGATAAGGAGGTAAAGGAACCATCCCTGATGATGGCTTTGGAACCCATCTATCTATATCAATTCATCCATACGATGTTATTGTAAGTGAATGCTTTCCATAAGTTAATAAGTTACATACTTGTGCTTGGACTTGTGACTTTTATTATGCATGGTTTTGTTGATGCCATTCCATTAAATATTTGAATAGAGTGATTGTTTGCAAGTATTTTACTTCTATTTCTTTTATTTGTCTCTTGATTAGTTTGCATGAGTTTTGGGCAACAGGTTTTGATACACTATTTTGCTAAAAACATTTTTACAAGAGTGTCACTAATAATGCATTAGTAAATTTGAGAGTGCACCAATAAGCATGTGAAAAATTATTTTATTAAATGTAACTCAATGATTATGTACTAGAGCATCACAAATGATGTGTTTGTACATTTATGAGTACACCAATAAGCACAATAAAGTTATGTATTAGTGCATCATTCATAGTGCAATAGTAAAAACATTACAATATGGTAACACTACACAATGGGAGTGATCCTAGGTGGATAAGGTGAATATTGAAAATAAATGCTTGTAGATGCTATCACTAAGATTGTAGTTTAACTCCCCTAAAGTGGCCTCCAACCTCAACCCCTCCCCATGAGGTTTAAACCTCGCATCTAGAGGGGACTAATACTCACCCACAACGAACTAGTTGCACCTAATGGATACTATTATTAAATACATTGATAATATTTTGTTAATTTTAAAAGTGATTGCATGAATGTGTATATGGTATGGTACTATTATTAAGTACATTGATAATATTTTTTTAATAATTTTTGTAAATTGATATTTTCTACAATTATATGCAACCTAACATTATTATGTATGTTTTGTTAAATTAGAAAGAATTTGTTGCATACCAAATATTTAAAATATTAAAAGAAATCAAAGTACAATTATGTACAACAAATATGAGCATGGATCAGAACTCCAAGATGCATAATATAGATGAATTACACAATAATTTCTTAAAAAATATAAGAAACCTGTCCAAATATTCCCATACATGCATACATCCAAATCACATGTTCTTTAATAATGACCCTATAATCTTTGTATATACCTATTTACACATTGTACATGTAGCCTTTTTATATTACATATATATTCAATTCCATATTTGCCCTTTAAAGTCATATTATATACACTTAATTCAATATATTTTCCCTAGAGTCCATACTAAAAGGAACTATTTAATATTTTGTTTATTAAGCATACACAAATATTAAGAAAATCTTAATATAAATATTTAAAATTACAACTTTTATAATAAGATAAATAATTCAAATTCATTATACAATAAGTTTTATTTGTCCATAAATATAAATATGGTTGAGTTTAAATATGAGTAATTTAACTTTATATTTATGGTTGAGTTTAAATATGAGTAATCTAACTTATAAATGAAATGACTTTTACTTTTTTTTTCTTTTTTTTTTCTTCAGTTAATCAAAATCCAAGAAATATTTTTAAAAACTTGAGTTTAAGTTGTTTAATCTTAGTGCCCTAAAAGGCAATTTAGTCTATAAGTTAGACTAGACCATTTAAATATATTCTTGATGAGATTATAATTTTTCTAATTATTTCAATTGTATTTTTAAATGTATAGATTAATTTAGCACATAACAAGATATATGAAAACTCCTAATCTATATAGATTTAAAAATTCAAATCTAGCATACTAACAAAATATAACCATACAACTTGAGTGGGCCTAATGGTTACTAGCATGTGTTTCCTCATAAGAGATCACATGTTCAAAACTAGAGGGGGGCAGAGTATATATGTCTTTGTAGACTTAGTAGTCAAATCGTTGGGGTCCCTTGTCCCAAAAACAAGGGGGTCTCATACACCAATTTGCACTGAGGTGGGTCCCTTGTCCACAAATAAGGGGGTCTCATACACCAAATTTGCACCGAGGTGGGTCCCTTGTCCCACAAACAAGTGGGTCTCATACACCAATTTGCGTGGAGGTGGGTCCCTTGTCCCATAAATAAGGGGGTCTCATACACCAATTTGGATGGAGGTGAGTCCCTTGTCCCACAAACAATGAAGGTGGGTCTCATACACCAATTTACATAGAGGTGAGTTCCTTGTCCCACAAATAAGGGAGTCTCATACGTTAATAATTTGGTGTTTCCCACTAACCTTAAAGTTGGATCATAATAATAATAATATAAATAAAACTAAAACATAAAATGTTTAAACTATATTTATAAATAATTTTCATTATAATTATTATTAATTAATAAAATAAAATTAATTTATACAAATATCTAACTATTTTGGAATTTTTATAAAAATTTAACCATGGTTTTTTTTATCAAATCATTATTTAAAAAAACTTTTTAGAAATTCAATATGGCTTTAAAAAAAAAAAAAAAAACTTATAAGACATATTGTGAAAATTTCACAACTCAAACTCTACAATCAAATTTTACCCCCAAAAACATGCCAAAAACTCGAAAACATATAACGCATGCCAAAAGCACTCCAAAAGATATAACGGATACAGTACACAAATTTTAAAACAGGCTTCATTGATTATGTAGGGTAATTATTTAAATGGTAATACGAAACTGTTCAAATTGCATTAAATAATTCTAGAAACACATGGTTCCCGAAGATTGTTACCAAATTGCCACGTCACTTCTCTGGCGAAAGTTCAAAAAAGGAGAGGAAAACAAATTGCGAACCTGAATTCTCCAGAAGCTGCTAGAGAATCGTGGACGCTTCCAGAATGGAGCAAAAGCCTCTATGTATAACCTTTGCTTCTGAATCTTCCCCATCGAGTTCTCAAGAGCGTTTCGTAGTACCTTGCAATCAATTCGCCATTCTTCAATCTTTTATCCCAGTACTACTCTTGTTTAAAATCCGGTAAGCAATCGAGTTGTTTCCTGTTGTTTCTTTTTCCTCAGCTTTATTCAAAATTTGAAAGTCGGACATCAAAGATTATTTGGGGAAAATAAGTGTATTTTCTCTGCAGGAAAAGACATCCGAAAAATGGCAATGGATCCTTTAGTGAGCACCGTGTTGCTGAGCTTGCCGGACGAGATGGAGAGGTTCCTCCACGCCCCTACTCGCTCCTATGTACGTGACAGCGAGGCCACGGCTTCGACTCCCGTGGATGTGAAAGAATACCCTCACTCTTATGTCTTTATAGTCGACATGCCTGGTGTTAAATCCAACGACATCAAGGTACCACAGAACGCTTAAATCTCCTTAAAGATTGCCAGATTTTGCCTCTAGTTCTTTACTTTCTTTTGTTATGGCCGTCTGCTAGGGTTTTGTTGAAATGTGTTTTGATGTGCTCTGCCAAGGTTCAAGTGGAAAACGATAACATTCTGAACATCAGTGGTGAGCGGAAGAGGAACGAGAAGGAAGAAGAAGGGGGAGTTAAATATATCCGTATGGAGCGCAGAGTGGCAAAGTTCATGAGGAAATTCACCTTGCCTGCTGACTGCGACCTCGAGGCCATCTCTGCTGTGTGTCAGGATGGAGTGCTGACCGTCACCGTTCCCAAGCTTCCCCCGCCGGAGCCGAAGAAACCTAAGACGATTGAAGTCAAAATCGGATAAATCATCTGCTCTGTATGCACAGATCGAAATCTTTGGTGAATTTTGTAGGGTTTTGTTGTCTGTGCTTAGCTAGATTTTGCACTTTTTTGTTCTAGGCTGGAGAAATGTGTAATGCTCTGCATTCTATTTTTTCAACCTGGGGCGCAAGAATAAAGATTTTTGGAATTTCTGCAATATGGTGTTTTCTGTTAATGGGACAACAGAGCTCTGCATCTAAGTATAATTTCTGTATCTGAAGGCTTCTACTGGACTTTGCCGGTGAGTTTAAGGGCTCGATTTGTGTTTTCCATGCCTTACTTAAAGGCCTTTACTGGACACTGCCCATGGAGTATAGTTGTTCGGTTTGTGTTTTCTTCGTCATATAAATATAAATGTAAGTTTTTGTATTTGAAACCTTTTACTGTACGTTTGCCATGGCTTAATTGTCCCTATTTTGCACTGGTATTGAAGTTAAACCCTCTGGTATGAGTTCTCTAGTAATATGTTGAAAGCAAATTTGGAATTCAAATCTAAACCGTGGCATGAATTCTCCAGTAATATGTTGAAAGCAAATTTGGAATTCAAATCTAAACCCTTTGGCATGAATTCTCCAGTAATATGTTGAAAGAAATTTTGGAATTCAAATCTAAACCCTCTGGCATGCATTCTCAGGAATATGTTGAAAGCAAATTTGGAATTCAAATCTAAACCCTCTGTTATGAATTCTCCAGTAATATTTGAAAACAAAATTGGAATTCCAAGCTAAACCCTCTGGTGTGAGCTTGGTTTTATCTCCTGAAAAGGCGCATGAGAATGGGATTGGCTATATTATAATGTTCTTACATCTAATCACAAAAAAATAATAGTATTAAGTCGAATATCAAATATTAAATATTAGGTATTTAAATGTACATACTAGGTATTTAAATGTACATATTAAAACTAAAATAATCTTATTCGATTTTGTTCGATTATTCCAGATGAAGATCGCATATAATTTGAAAAATAAAATTGTAGCGGGGTTCCGTAAATGCCTCTTACTTAATTTAAGTACACTTCGACTGTTTCAACATGTCCACCTATAACGTGCGTGTCCTGTAGCTCTGTTATGGGGAGGGCTGGTTAGGAGCATGTGGTACAGTAGGCGCACAATAAAAAACTATTTCCTATCTGCATAACTGCTAATATCGAAAATAACAATTCTGCATAAGTGCCAATATGTAAAATGTCAAAAAAAACAATAATAATAAAAAAAAATTTAAAAAGGTACCCGTTGAGATCAACATTGTTGCTTCTGGTGGCTTTTGTGAGACTGTAGTTGTTCATGGTTGCTGGTACCCTGATTGGGCGTATTATGTAGATTTGGTGGCTAAAATTGTATCTAGAGTGAAACTATGTTATATATTAGCTGGTACCCAAATGAACAATGACGTCGCTTTTGGTGGCACACCCTGGCAATTTGTAGTTCTTACGTTCATAGCTGGTACCCAGACTGAACAATCTGATGCTCATGGTGGCTATTATCTTTTGAGTGTGGTCTTATTATAGCAGCTGCGTCTTGCTCTGCATAGTTGGAAGGAGAGTGGGAGTGCAGGGTGCGTGGTCAAGAATACAGGATTGTTGTTACTGTTAGGAAAACAGCAACGCCGGGAGAGGTTCGGACGATCGTAGGTGGAATGATGGATAGCTGGTACCCGTTGAGATCAACATTGTTGCTTCTGGTGGCTTTTGTGAGGCTGTAGTTGTTCATGGTAGCTGGTACCCTGTTTGGGCGTATTATGTAGATTTGGTGGCTAATATAGTATCTAGAGTGATACTGTGTTATATATTAGCTGGTACCCAAATGAACAATGACGTCGCTTATGGTGGCTCACTCTGGCAATTTGTAGTTCTTACGTTCATAGCTGGTACCCAGGTTGAACAATTTGATGCTCATGGTGGCTATTATCATTTGAGTGTGTGGTATTATCATATGAGAGTGTGGTTATGATTGTTTGTTATAATAAGATGACAGATAAATCTACTACAACAACAGATTCCTGCGTGGACTCTGCAATATTTAGCAGCATATGGTATAAACGATGGTGTAAACTATCGGATTTTATTGTTATTTCTCAACCATGCAAAAGCTTGGGATTCAGATTGTGCAAAAGATGGTGGTCTCTCCCGGGGTGCATATGCTGCTGTTGTTGTCAGTTATAGAGGACCTAAGACGCATCTGGTTTTGACCATAGATGCCGCTGGTTATCATCGGTTTTTCCCTCCGATCATCGGAAAATTTGAATTCTTCTCTCGATGGGTGATATTTAATATATCCTGCTTTGATTAGGTCAGAGGATGGTGGGTGGTCAGTGACGGTTGTCGGCATATAATGTGCGACAGTCCAGGTATAGGTACTGCAGGGTGTTTTTATGGAGTCACTATTCTTCATGTCTCATTGCCATTTATGGCTGATTTAATATCCCAAGGGGATCATTGATTCGCCTTTATGAGTTGGTGTGGGATGTGAAGGGGATCGTTTTTATCTGACGTTCCTTTTGGAAGTAACATTAATTTTCGCCAGTATCTCCATCATATGATGCTGGGCCTCTATTGAGGTGGCGGATCTGGAAGTGGGTATATGATGCCACGACATGCTCATGGTATCAGAATGAAGGAATATACAAGGTTTTAATCATGACGTGGTGTGCTCTTCTATTTCTACATCTGAAGGTGGCTACAGGATCGATGTTTTCTCACAATTTGGCTACTTTCAAGGTGACGGACATTCGATCTTCCATAGATATTCCTGCAGTGACGGCATTCTGTATCATCTGGTGAGGGTGATTACTCGTACATGTGCTGATCTCATGCATGGTTGGCACTGGGCGGGTGAACGTTATGGATAAGATATCACGCGCCAAGGGGCGCGATGGCAAAAAGGATTTTGAGTTAGACGACGGTATTATCAAGCAGGCTCTACAACACTGTGCTGGTTCACAGGATTTTCTTCATCAACGACCTGGCTGGCATAAGCGACGAGGCGGGGGTGGTGGTAAAAAGAATATTTATAAACATAATATGGAGATCAGAGAGGTTGCTCTTGATTATGATGACCTATGTTTGAGGGTGGCGAGTTTAGAAAAGAGGGCTGTTATCGGCAGATGGATGTTTCCAGACAGGGAGGACTTTGACACTATATCATGGATCAACTAGAAATGGAACCCTATTATTGGATATTCTCCCAAGGTCAGCTCGCTTCTACATGGATGGTTTAGCATTCATTTTTTGGACGAGAAGGATGTGTCCAAAATTACTAGTAGGACATGGGTTCGTGGCAGGTGCTATATGCAGCTCATTCCCTGGTTTTTGGGCTTTAACCCTGTAACAGAGGCACCGAGATGTAAGGTTGTTTGGGTTAAGCTCCCGGGCTTACCTCTGGAGTTTTGGACTCTCAAAACTCTTAAGTCAATTGGGGATGTCATTGGTACTACAAAGTATATAGACCCAAGTATTGTGGGTGCGACAGACAAGAGGATCGCATGGTTGCTTGTTGAGTTGGAGTACGTGGGTGGTCTCCCTGGTGACGTAGATATTATGTGGTGCAATAGGAGGCATAGGCAACGGATCGATTATTGGGGAATCCCGTTTAGGTGCCTCATTTGCCATAAAACGGGACATTTGAGGGATCATTGCCCATACCATCTGAGAATCGCGAGGGCGGATTACATGGGGAGGTATGCTGGTAGGCATCGATGGGGAGATGACAATGCTGGGACGTCGACGGGTCGGCAATCAGGTAATCCTATATCCTCTTCCTCTGAGGATGATGTATTTAAAAATGACAATGATCCACATGAGTTCCCTGATTCTCAAGTAGCGGCTCTTCCAAATATAGCCTCATATCCTTCTGTTGCTCGTAATCTAAGCAGAATCATGGACCCTCAGGTTGATAATGAAATAGGGGTTACCCCTTTATCTCCTCCTATAATAGGGTGGATGACAAACCCTCCGATTCCATGCCCTTCCTATGCTCCCTCGGAATCCACATTCCTGCATGATAATCCAAACATTAGTGTTTCCCGGGCCTGTTTAGGGAATGACAACAAAGGGAAGGGACCTTGCAATACCATGGGGGGTGCTCTCCCTTGGGATCCCATAAAGACTAACCGCAAAATTGACCCTAGGGATGATCCCCCCCTGTATAAACTTTCTATGCCCGCGGGACAACCATCGTGCTCTCAAGAGGGGAGAATGCCAATTGAAAAATCATCGATGACTGCTTTTCCGATTTCCTCTGACAATACACCTGTTCATTCTGATCCTTTTTGTTTACCGGATTCTCCAACAAATTCTGTTGGGAGTGATATTGAGGAGCTTATGGGCAACCCAAACCTGGACCTGGCTGCACTTACTGTCTTTGAGAAACCTATTATGTCTCCAGCCAAGCACTCATCCACCTTATCGACTGCCATTATATCTATTAAAAAGAAGGCCAAGGCTGCATGTAGATTAAACAAAGGAAAATACAAGTCCTTGTCACTTTTCTCGGATGAAGAGGCTTGTCTTACTGAAGTTCCCATAGCAAAATCAATCTCTCTGGACAACTCTCCTAGGGCGCTTAGAGCACGTCACCCTCCTCTACCTTCGCCATGACCCACATCATATCCATGAACATTAGGGGGTTGGGCGATGACTCCAAATTCCATTGCCTGAGAGACCTTATAAGATCAAAAAATCCTATTTTATTTCTGGGACAAGAAACAATGACGGACAGATCAAAGGCCATCAAACGTTTTCTCAAAATCAAGAAAGGATGGCATGCTACGGCTATCAGCGCATCTGGCAGATCGGGGGGTCTTATCGCTATCTGGGACCCTGGAATGGTTTCTTTCAGTGCTTATAGTTTTTTTGGGGGTATGCTGTTGTCGGGGCGGATGAGAGGTTTTTCATGCAACTTCAATATTATTAACTTATATGCTCCATACTCAAACAGGATAGCTTTTTGGAACAGAATGATGGCGGCAGGGATTTTGGCTCTTCCAAACCTAATTATGATGGGGGATTTTAACTCTTCTTTAAATGGGGACGAGATTTGGGGTTGTTATGCGCGACTGGATCCCCATGCTACTTTCATAAATGATCTTTTCTCTCAACAAGGTCTTGTCGACATCAGGCCACATCCTATTTCTCCTACATGGACCAATCGGCGCGCGGGAAATGAATATATAGGCAAGCAGATTGACAGAGTTGTGGTTCAAAGTTCTGTGATGCTCTTATTGGACGGGCCTAGACTGAAGGTTCTTTGTTCCGATATTTCGGATCATATGCCCATTATTCTATCTTGGTCGGTGTCTGGAACGTTCTGTGGGCGGCCCTATAAATTCAATCGTATATGGCTTGAAGACCCAGAATATGTCAAATTGGTCGAAGGGATATGGAAGGATGATTGTGATTTGGATGGACGGAATGCATGGGATAGTTATCATTTTCGATTGCAGAAAATCAAATATGCAACAAGAATATGGGAAAGAGATAAAAAAAGGTTTCTAAGGGCGGAATTTGATGATATACAGTATCAAATGGAGGGGATTATAAACTCTTTTCTAACGGTCTATCCATCCGACGCCACTCTGGAATTACTCATGAAATTGGGTGTGAGGAAATGAGAAATTTTAAGGATCGAGGAAGTATCATGGCGCCTCAAGAGCCGGATGACATGGTTGGCGGAGGGCGACCAAAATACAAAATTTTTTCACAACTTTGCTAATGAGCGTAGATGCAGGAATTCCATATGGAGCATTCTGAAAGATGATGGATCTATTGCATTTGACAGTCAGGACATTTTTCAGGAAGCGCTGGCATACTTTTCAAAGTTTTTTAAGCTACAAGAGGGTATTGATGAAAATGCTCAGGTATGGATGCTAGACCACATTGAGCGCTTCTTCGATGATGATGCAATATCAAATCTGGATAGGCCCATTTCTGGGAATGAAGTCATTATGGTCCTAAAGTCTTTTTCTAGGGACAAATGCCCGAGTCCGGATGGCTGGCCGGCCGAGTTTTTTATTCACTTCTTCGAGCTTATGGGTGAGGAGCTGACCCAGATTATTGATCACATCTGGATTAATGGGGTTATGCCGGCAAATCTCAATTCTACTTTTATCGCTCTTATCCCAAAATCGGATGCCCCTCTTACATTTGCTGATTATAGGCCAATATCCCTGTGTAATGTTTTGTACAAAATTAACTCTAAAATTATTGCTAGCCGGCTGAAGGATACATTATCGAGTTTTATTTCCGGGGAACAGTACGGTTTCTTAAAGGGTCGTTCTATTCATGACGCCACTGCCATCGCCCAGGAGGTCCTGCACTCTATTCATACTGAGAAAGAGGAAGCCATTGTGATGAAGGTTGATCTTCATAAGACATATGATTCTATTGATTGGGCTTATATCAGAAGGGTTCTTATGAAAGTTGGCCTTCCTATTCGCATCATAAGATGGATTATGACGTGCATTACCACAGCTAGATATGCAGTCCTCATAAACGGTATTCCTACTTCCTTTTTCTCTCCTGAACGTGGTCTTCGCCAAGGATGTGCTCTATCTCCGCTTATTTTTATTCTCATTATGGACGGCTTCAGCCGTATTATGCATAGGGCAGAGCAGAGGGGTTTTATAAAAGGATATGCTTTCTCAAACACGGTTTCATGTTCCCACTCATTGTTTGTAGATGATTTGTTGATATTTGGCTATTTGGTCCGGAACCACTGGTTTTATACCCACTTGATGCTTATGAGATTTGAATCAGCTACTGGGCTGGGCATTAATAAAGGCAAATCTTTTATCATTTTTGAATATAAGGACCTTAATGAAATTGCTTTCATTGCTGACTTTATGGGGGTCGAGTTCAAAGAAGCTATGGGAGGGTTTACATACCTGGGTTTCTTTATTAAACAATGTGGTTACAAGATTCGTGACTGGACATGGCTGGTTGACAAGATGAGAAGGAGGATGACGAGATGGACTCACCGCTGGTTGTCATTGGGAGGAAGTCTAATCATGATACAGGCGGTCCTATCCCAAATGATGGTTTATTGGGGCCATTTATATTATTTACCAGAGGGGGTCATCAATATGATTAATCGTGTCATTGCAAATTTTCTCTGGGGTGATTCTGGAGGCTCTAATAAATTTCATCTATGCAGATTAGAGAAACTTTGCCGGCCAAAGGAACATGACGGGTGGGGAATCCTTAATACAAGGAACTTCAATATTGCTTTGCTCATTAAGTCCGTTTGGCGCGCCATCCACGGGAATGGGATTTGGAGTGCGGTTATATACAGTAAGTATATAGATGGCGATTTTCTTCATCAACTTTTGTATATGCAGGTCATTTATCCACGTTTCATATCGCCCATACGGTCGAGTTTTAAAAAGGTTATGGGAAGTATATCCGAATGGCTGGCATGGCTTTTTAAGGATGGGAGAAGGATCCCGATCACCTTCAACAACATCATTGGCCTCCCACAGGAAGCGCGGCCATCACAAGACCTACAATTTTGTTTAGCTCGCGGTGGTCATCATTTCCTTGCTCAGACTATAAGGGAATGGGCTTTTGACGCCCCTATATTCAAATCGGCTGTCCAATTGGGTTTGGAAGGTAGATTGGCGGTCGAATGGGATCAGCTACGTGACTCATTTCGGGCTGCTGGGTTTTGCTGGAGTGCTAAGGAGGACTCAATTGTTTGGGATGGATCTATGATCGAGGGGGGACTTATTGTTAAGGAAATATACAGATCAATTAACATAGCATCCTATTCTGGATAGTTTTCTAATACTTTTTTTCCATTCTGGAGGAGAAGGATTCCCACCAAGATCGTTCTTTTTGGGTGGTTAGTGTGGAAGGGTAGGATCCTCACCGGGGAGAATCTTATTAAGAGGGGTTTCTGTGGCCCTTTCAGATGTTGTATATGTGGGACTGACGAGGAGACCATTAGCCATCTATTCTTCTTCTGCCCTGTTATTAAATGTCTATGGGGACTTTTCTCTTCCCATCACATGGGTCAGGGATGGATTCCTGATGATTTTATATCTTCTGCGCTGGAATGGGATAAATTGCGTGGTAAATACATGTCCCTCCCTTTTTTTCTCATCTGGGAGGTTTGGTTAGGGAGAAACAATCTGGTCTTCCAAGACGTTCGTTTCCAGATTCCTAGGATCTATGCTGCTATCAACAGGTGGATTGAAGATCGACCATCTCCACAAATGGCTCTAGTGGACTTTTCCTATCGTCTGAGGCCTCATGATATGGGCATTCCTGCTATTTATTTTGATGGTGCATGTGCTGATGGAATTATGGGATGTGGAGCGTGGATTAAGCTCTCGCAAAGGGAAAGAATTGTCATATACTGGAACGGGGGCATGGGCACAAACAACAAAGTTGAAATCATCGCACTATGGGGTGCTCTGCTGGCTGCCACAAATTTACAACTGTAGAATGTGCATGTATATGGTGATTCTCAGGTCGTTATAGGCTGGATTACAAACAATATGGCTATGAATTGCCCGGAATTGTCTGGATGGATTGGGAGGACTCGGAGTTTATGGATTCGGTTGAATAGGCCTCCCATCTCCCACATATATCGTGAGAACAACACCCGGGCTGATGATCTCTCCAGGAAGGGGATTAATTCTGAATACGGGATTATGTATGTCAAACATGTTAGAGATGGTCTCCCCTTCTGCCAAGACCAAATCCAAATTCCATAGATGGCGGTTTCTCCGGTTTTTTGGCATTTAGTATCCTTTTTATCCTTTACAATATCATTTCCAAGTTTTGGGATGTTTCGAGATATGCTAGATCCTTTATGTTCTGTCTGATGTTTTACCTGGTTATGATGATTTTAAATGTCTGCGGCATATTATCAAAATGCATCATCTCCACGCGTGCCGGGACTGGAAATTCTCAATCGGGTCTGATACATATGATCTGTGCGGGCCAAATATGATATGAAAGGGTGGGCTGGTTGACAATATGTTATGGCGTACCTTTTTATTATACCACAGACCACACTCATCGCTGATGGATTGATCGGATGGGAGGAGAACTCATACGCCTATCAAGCAAGCGTGACAGTAGACTTTCTAGGCGAGGTTATAATTCTTTTTGACAAGGATCTTCATGGTTATCGACGACATGGATTATCAAGCGAGCGAGATTATATAATTTGACAGGCGAGCCAATTATATTTTTTCAGGAGTATATATGCTGTATCTATCAAGCGAGCGAGATTCTAAATTGCAAGCGAGCGTGACTATTTCTAAATGGTGAATCTGAAAGTATCACACAGCCACTGTTCCTTCTTATGGGCTCTAATTATCTATGTTACCATCATTTCCTTGCTGTCATTTCTCTAGACTTTTCAATCGAGCCTGTAAGATACAGTGCCTGTTCATGCAGCTTCCTTCCTTTCGATGAATCTTATTTAGCAGATAATATGTATAAGCATCTTTATTTGTAAATCTCCAATTTTGTTTCTTATCCATGATTATGATAATTAGTATCGGGACTGATCTGTCCCTGGAATGGGGATGCCCTTATTATCTTTCTCTGCCTCAATACATGAGCAGCATCAATGGGCAATATGATGATTTCTCGCTAAGCCTCTTTTATCAGCTGAGATTATATGTTGTATATGTACTGTTATTATATTATCAATATAAAACAACGTTTTTTTCTCTTGAAAAAAAAAAAAAAAAAAAACATATTTTTGGTTCCTTAAGTTTGCCTTCATTTTAACATGAAAAGGTATATATACATGCTTTTTACATATTTTGGTTCCAACACCAAATATCCTAGCACAGAACTAGGAGGAGAAAGTTAAGTTAAAAGTGTGCAAACTGAGAAAATTAAGTTGAAAGAATAGTTGAAAGAACGTGAGAAAGTTAAGTTGAATAAATGTGGGCAAATTTAGAAGTAGCTCATTATTTGATTAAAACCGAGAAAGTTAAGTTGAATGATTATTTGATTAAAACTGAGAAAGTTAAGTTGAATGATTAAAACTGAGAAAGTTATTAGAGCTAAGAAAGTTAAAGTTGAAAGAATGTGGCCAAACTTTACTTCGAAGTAGCTCATTATTTGATTAAAACTATTTGAAAGATAATTTAATGTGATATTAAAGATAATTCAATCACTATTTTAAATTATCGAGTAGCTCATTATTTGATTAAAATTATTTTAAAGATAATTTAATGTGATTTTAAAGATAATTCAATCACTATTGTAGCTCATTATTTGATTAAAATTAGTTTAAAGATAATTTAATGTGATTTTAAAGATAATTCAATCTTAAAAAAATAATTTAATGTGATTGAGGTTGATTATTTCAAAGTATTTATTTCATTTAAAATATTTGGTTCTTTGTTTTTAATTCCAATTCTAAATCATAGTGAAAAATATATTTGGCTTTTTATTTTTAATTCCAATAATTCCAAATCATAGAACTAAGAGGAGAAAGTTGAAGGAGTGTGGGATTTAGGTTGCTTATAACTTCTAAGTATCTCATTATTTGATAAAAACTATTTTAAAGATAATTTAATGTGCTTAAGCTTAATTACTTCAAAGAATTTTGATTTAATGATCTCATTATTTGATCAAAAACTATTTTAAAGATAATTTAATGTGCTTGAGGTTGATTACTTCATAGTATTTCATTGGATTGGAAATGAGAGTAGATCAAAAGCTATCAAAATATTTCATTAGAAATGAGAGTACAACAAAAGGAATTTATTTAAGTATTTTATTGGAAATGAGAGTAAATGAAAATCTCATTATTTGATAGATACTATTTTAAAGACAATTTAATGTGCTTGAGGTCGATTACCTCAAAGTATTTCATTGGAAATGAGAGTAGATCAAAAGCTATCAAAGTATTTCATTAGAAATGAGAGTACATCAAAAGGAATTTAATAAAGTATTTATTCGAAATGAGAGTAAATGAAAAATATTTAATGTGCTTGAGGTTGATTACTTCAAAGTATTTCATAGGAAATGAGAGTAATCAAAAGCTATCAAAGTATTTCATTAGAAATGAGAGTACATCAAAAAGAATTTAATAAAGTATTTTATTGGAAATGAGAGTAAATGAAAAAGATTTAACGTGCTTGAGGTTGATTACTTCAAAGTATTTCATAGAAAACTTCAAAGTATTTCATAGAAAATGAGAGTAATCAAAAGCTATAAGTTATCAAAATATTTCTTTAGAAATGAAAGTACATCGAAAAGAATTTAATAAAGTATTTTATTGGTCATTAAAAGTGAGAGTAGATAAAAAACTATCAAAGTATTTCATTAGAAATGAGAGTACATCAAAAGCAATTTAATAAAGTATTTTATTGGAAATGAGAGGAAATGAAAAAGATTTAATGTCATTGAGGCAATAAGGGATGGGTATAATCTAGATAGAATTGTGGGTTAGAGGAATAGTTTTGTGAGCCATTGTGGGAGCTTGATTGCGTGAGCTTGGTGAAGGATGGAATAAGTAGCCCATAGGCCTGAAGGGTAATCTCATGGTTTGACGGGACAATAGAAGAAAACTTGTAAGTAATGAGGGAGGGTTTACTAGGGACTAATGGTGATTTCGTTGTTGATGCAACAATTGATGTTAATAAAATATTTTATTGGAAATGAGAGAAAATGAAAAAGATTTAATGTCATTGAGGTTGATTACTTTAGAGTATTTCATTGGAAATCAATGTAGATCAAAAGCTATCAAAGTAATTTTTTAGAAATGAGAGGTACATCAAAAGGAATTTAATAAATTATTTATTGGTCATTAGAAATGAGAGTACATCAAAAGGAATTCAATAAAATATTTTATTGGAAATGAGAGTAAATGAAAAAACAATTCAAAGAGAATCATTTTTGAGAATATGTATATTTTTTAATATGCAACGCTAAGTTATTTTAAAGATAAACTAATGTGCTTCATGTTACTTATTTCAAAGTATTTCATTGCAAGGGAGAGCAAATCAAAGCAATTTTAAAGATATTCTAATGAGCTTGAGGTTGCTTACAACTTAAATGAAATGAAATGAAAAAACTTATTTGAAGAGAATCTTTTTTATTTATTCTTAATATAAAAAGCTAATTTAAAGAGGATAATTTCTTTTTTGTTTTTTAGTTCTTGTTTTGAATAATTGTTATTAAAAAAATGTAAGTATTTTTATTCTTGTTTTGAATAATTGTTATTAGAAAAAATGTAAGTAATGTGTAAGTAGGCAGAAGTAAACAAACATGAAAAAATGAATCTGCTTCCCATGGTGATGTTTTTGTATCGAACAATGAGGTGTCATTAAGCTATTTGGATCACCAGCTCGTGTTGCCCAGTGCGTTAAAAGTTCCATTTAAGCTTATAAGGGGATCTATGACTACTGATGCTGGAAGTCTAGAGTAGACTGCTAAAATATTTCCACAATGCTACGGGAAACCATTGGTCCATCTTGTGCCAAGCACTACAACGACTTTGCAATCATACAAGAAATTGAACATTAGTATAGTGTTATTTGGTGGCCAGGTTCCACGTGGTCACAATCTCATTGTGAGATTGGCCAGGTTCTAGGTTGTCACAATTTCATTGCGTGATTGTTCACGAGTGTGGAACAATTTGTTGGGCAGTTTTGCCACAAAGTGTTGGGAGAAATGGTTTTCCAAACTTTCGATGGGTAGAGCGGGTTTGCCTACAAAGTATTTATCATTATTCCTCTGCTAGATATTAGTCATAGCCTATGTAGTTAGCCCTTTGCTCAAGATTTAAAGTCTTGAGAGCCCATCTATTTTCCTATTTTTGTCAAAACCTTTGTTCTATAATTCGCACCACGACTGGAGTCCCTTTGGGAGTGACGTGTCTCCTTTTTTAAGGGATGAAAATATTTTTTTCCAAGGATCTTAAAGCATGTGGCATTACAAATTATTCTATTTTTTCCCTCATCATGGGGCTTAAAGGGGGAGCCAGGGGAGGGGGGGCTCCTTCTGCCACTAAAACCTTGTCTTTCAAGGATGTCCTTAAACCTGGATCTAGCTCTTCGTCTGTTAAGGATCTTCAAGACTAGGATTTGTGGTTGAACATTCCAAGGACAAGACATGCCTCGAAGTGACAAATGTTGATACACATTTCAAGGCTGTCGAATTCCAAAAAACACAATCATATGTTGTTTCAATAGATTTTGGCCCTTGTCCTATGCATTTAGAGATTGGGTTTGTCATAAATGGACCTAAAATTTGGAGTTGATATTATGTTCAAAAGGTTTTTTTGTGATGGTTTTAAAACATCTTGGGGAACCACAAAGAATCCTTGACGAGGGTCCATGTTTTTTGGGACACATTAGTCTTTGAGTGAAGTGGTTCCCAAGGTTTAATCATTTCACTATGTTAGATATGTCTACTCTAGTTTGGGTAAGGTTTCCCAACTTTCCCATTCATTTTAATCATCTGAAGCTCTTAAAACATGTGGGTAAATTACTGGGGAAATTTATTAAAATAGACAGGGATATGCTATCTCAAGGTATTTTCCCCTATTTTCACGTGTTGAAGTTGATCTTCATAAAGGTTTACCCGATAAAATGGAGCTCTAGTGGAGGGGCAATGTGTTTCCTCAACCCTTGGACTATGGAAACACAACTTTCTAGTATAGGATTTTCCGACAGGTTGGTCACCTTAAAAACGCATGTCCTTTTTTTAAGGGAATTTTCTCCTCGCCTACCTAAGAATTTGAGTCGTGGTTGGAGAGATCATAAGGAAGGACCATGACTTAAATAATCAACTGGTAAAAGAAACGACATGCCACAACACTCATAAAGAGCAGAGGGATACTATCGCCCCCGATGGCACCATCTCATTTTTACCACAAGGGTGAACCGACCAAGGACATAGTAGGATAGTGATTCAACAGTGGTTGTGGCTGCAATAGGCGGACAAAAACAAATTCATGAATGAGACCTTTTCTACAATGATAAGAAAATGACAAACAAGGATGATTCCATCGCACTGGAATTGTATAAAGGCAATGCAACCACTCATTCTTAAGAATTAGGGTTGGTTGATGTAGTAGCTTGGATCGATGTTCGATGAAGAAAAAGGAAGAAGGAAAGCATAGGTTGTGCCTTGGGAATTAGTACAAGATTACAAGATTTGTAGTTGTTATTCTCGGATCTCTTTGTTGCGATGAACATTTTGTTGTGGGGTCTCTTAGTTCCATGTAATGGCGCTTCTATGGGGATTTCTACTTTTGATCTAAAGCTCTTGGTTGTGTGGTAATGTAAATTTCACCCCAAAGAGAGTTGTTTTAAAATCCATGTATTCATGTTTTCCGTTGGAATATATTTGTTACAATTTACAAAAAAATACTAAAAAACAAAAATAACCTAAACATAAATAATAAATTGTGAATAGATATTTTAAAAAATTAATTTAATAATTTTGATTAAAACACAGTTGGATCAAGACCATTCAAGTTTGGAAGAGAAATGTTGGTTAACACATGTATGTATGGATCTCATAACAATATTTTACACAAGAGCATCAAAATTGGTAGAGTTTGGAAGAAACGATTTTATCAAAGTAATGGAATGTAACCATTTTGCATTGTAAAGATAGGTAACTAAATAGTAACTTTCAATAAACTTCATTAATTTGGATGATGGCATATAAAATTTATATCACAAAATATTTAATTTTGTTGTCTAAAACAAAATAAATTTACAAAAATTTTGAAAAATGAAAAAAAAAATCAAATTAAATATCATCTTAAAATAATAAATTTACAAAATAAACAATAAGGTTAACAAAATAATTAAGGTTACTTTGAAAATAAAACTTTATAAATAAATTAAACTATATTTTTTTCGAAAATTATCCAAAACAATTTCCTCGCATTGTAAGACATTTAAATATATATAACTAGAAAATTCAAACAATACATCTTCAATATCTCAAAATTTAATTATATTTTAATGAAAATGGATATTTGGAAATTAAAACTCTTTTATATAGGATGGATAGCTAAAAAGTGCTTAATTTACATTCTTTCTAAATTTATATAAAAAAAAAAAAAATTCTTCATTAGGACATATATAATCCATTTGGGGTTTTAAGTTGACAGTACACTATTGATTTTTTCTTTTGGTATTAAGTTGAACTTAGCTATAGCCATTTTTTTATTTATTATTATTATTTTTAAATTTTTATTGGATATGTGAGAGCTAGTGTCAGGTTAGAAATTTGTGCCCTAGATGGGGTGGCAGAGTGACATGAATACATGGTGGGCACAATGTATTGTCCAATGTACTCTATTGTTGATATGATATGGTATGATATGCCCCAATACAATCGCCAGAACAACTCATCCTTTCTGCACATAATGGTTTTTTGAAACTTGAGATTTACATTATTGACCCCACTGGTGTACTTAAATGGTCATTTACTATCATATGTGATCGAAGGTTTGAATGTATCCCACCAAGATTTTTTGCATGGGAACTTGGGAATAGCCATTGGCACTCACTTGGTCATGGCTTATGTTATTAGGATTTAGAATGATGGGTTTAAGAATACAAATATGTTAGTGGACATGGTAGGAGGAAGAATCATTACCTTATCTATGATTATCTTTAAACCTAACCCATTCTTGTTTATTTATTCTATTATTGTTTCAAATTATTTACCACGTTAGGGAGAGAATTTTTAATATAGTTTGACATTGAATTGATGTAGTAGTGTTTCTGATGCTTTTCAAGCTTACGATGGTTGATTTATTTTTTGTACATTCCCGACCAAATCCCGCTTCCAACTTGTCGATTTTTTTCCGTCAATATATGCATTTTGGTATCGCCCTAGGAGATAAAGAGTTATATTGTTTACCACACAAGCACTAGTTCTTTTTTTAATATTATTCACTGTGTTATGCATCCATCTGTCGGGAGATGCTAATTCTATTTTTAATCTTATCCATTGTGTTGTGCGTCCAGATGTTATGAATTGTTATCTTAGTGTTAGTTTTTATGATGCCACTAAAAGGGTAAGCGACGAATAATGGATCTAGGGAAAGGGGCGTGAAATAATCTAGATTATTGGTGTTTCTCTTTATTGATTTAAAAAACTTTAGTAGAGAACCATCTCGGTGGAGATGGTCTAAAAAACTTGTTTGTGTTTTCATTGAAGTGACTAAGACTTTTTGTTTCCACCAGTGATTGGAAAACTACTCATCTCATCAACAAATTGCACAAATTTCATATATTTTCAGGGCCCAAAGGTTGTTGTCCATAATGATGCTACAAAAGGCCCTTTTCCCTCTTGTATTGGTTCCCCCCTATCTAGATCCTATCGAGAATCAATTTTGGAATAAAAATAAGGAATATTGACTCTGGAATGATGGGTGGCATAAGAATGGGCGGCACAAGGCTTCCTTAATACACAAGATCTAAAGGAAGTAAGGGAAAGTGGGGCTGAAATACCAACTAATCGAACCCAGGGACAAGTAAGTGGGGATCAATGCAATTAGGTAGGCCTAATTTAGATAGAAGGTATAATGGGTAGGGAATCCTCCTAATTTCCAACCGTGTTATTGAAAACACACACTTTTCTCAAGAGATGATCGAGTATGAATTTGATTATAGTTCCAACAAGTAAGCCTACTTCTTTCCTTCATCATACTATATCATTGATTTTTATCATTTCAAATGCCTCAAAATGTCTTTGATTTTGCTGGGAGTCTTTATACTAGTTTAGAAACAAAGGATTCATTCTTATACTCCATGGATCTCAACAATGCCATGTCCCACACAGCAACATGGAAATAATAAAAATAAAACTGAGGGAGTCATCTTCAAATTTTGTTGGCTCTATCACCCCTAAATCACTTGGAAAATCAATTAGAATATATGCCCCTTGGCTTAACCCATTTTTCCTAATTATATATGCATTATAAATATGTCGTGCATTTTAAATACAAAGAAAAATCGGTGGAGTCAAGGGACATATATTCCAGGGATTAAGGAGGTAACTTGCTTGGGTATTGGAGATTTTCTTGCTATAGGAAAGAGAATCTAAGTTGGATTAATTATGACAACCATTAAAGGTTGGTTGGTGCAAATTTGATGGAATGGTATTTTTAGGATTAATGGGGTTGTAAGAGGAGTATGTAGGCCCATGTTTCTTGGAAAATTTCACAAGAAAAAATGAAAATAACTTAAAAAGGAAGTAGGCACACTGACAACTGGTCTGGTGTGCAAGTCATCCAATATAACAAGAAAACCAGTAGAAAAAACTATGAAACAACTTGATAGTTTGCACCATTTTTATTGGTATTAAATACTGTGGAAAGTAGGGGCCACTGTCAGGAGGAAAACCATTCAATTTTTTTGGGAAGATTCAAAGTAAGGGGGCAGTGCAGAGAGAAACCGCGTGGTAGCAGCAAGAGGCATTAGGGGAATTTTGAGGTCTAAAATGGGCCTCCTAAGAAAAATGTACAACCAAAATGAACTTTATAAGAACCAATAGGATTCAAGATGATGATGTCAACCATGTGGGATTATTCACAATTTTTGGAGTAAAAAAGTAAAAAGATTAAAAAATAATAAAATAATAAAACTACTTTTTCAACTCGTATTTTCAACTTATCTCCCTAAGGTTTTACTCAAATTTCGAGAGAGAGTACTCGTTGTTTGAAAAAATTACTTCATCATCCAGGGAGTACCCATGTTGCATACTTTTGATACACCCTACTACACAAAAAATGAGAAATACAAGAAAAAAGTGATTGCAATCACGTTTTTGATGTATTTCTCATTTTATGTGTCGCAGGCTCCATCAAAAGTATGCAACATGGGTACTTCTTGGATGAGAAATAAAATTCCGCATCCAACAAGTGTTTCCGCTCGAAATTTGAGTAAACCCATAGGGAGATAAGTTGAAAATATGAGTTGAAAAAATAGTTTTTTCTTTTTTCCCTCTAAAATTTGATGATGTAATTTAATCTTATTTTATTATTCCCACTATTATTTTATAATTTCCTTAGGAGGCCCATTTTGGACCTCAAAATTCCCCCAATGAGGACCCGAGTTGTTGGATGATGTAGGGTAGAAGATGAAATGTTGAATTATTGAAGGCAATAGAGCAAAAGAAAGAAAGAACACCAACAACCAACTGTAATAGATTGTCGCAGCACAAGGTAGAAGGAAATTGCTGAAAAATGTAGCAAAAAGGATTGGGATGCATAGTATAAAAGAACATACAGAAGAAGAAATGTGACCTATTGGAATAAGTGCAACATAATGATACTAAAATTACGTAGCAATGAGAAGAAGCTAGAAAAGAAACACTACTACATTTGGCGGAAATTCTGACACTTGGTTCCGACGCTTTTGACCAAATGTCGGAAATTTCCCCAGATTTTTTCCATCCCGCCCGAAACCGTCGCTATACCGACGTTTATAAAAAAGTGTCGCAATACCAACACTTATAAAAGTGTCGCAATTGCGACGTTTGGAGGAATACGTCGCAATTGTGACACTATGGCCAAAAGCGTCGCTATTGCGACGATAATGCAAATGTCGTAAGTGCGACACAATGTATAATTGTCGCAACTGCGACATCTAGAGGCCTTCGTCGCAATAGCGACGCTTTATCCGCCGTCGGTATAACGACACTTATATGCGCGCTAAATAAAAATACAAAACTTATATGTGCGCTACATAAAAATGATTTTATTGTTTCGTATTCGTCGCAATAGCTACATTAACATCTGATATCACGCGCGCATTCGCCCTCCGCTCTTGCAGAACAGCGATCGCCCTCGGCTCTTGCGGAAACGACGTTGCCCTCGACGTGGCCCTCGGCGTTCGCCTCATCTCTTGCGGAGACAACATTCGCCCTCGGCTCTTGCAGAACAACATTCGCCCTCAGCTCTTGCAGAACAACATTCGCCCTCAACTCTTGCAAAATGGTAAGTTCTTACTGCAGGCCCTTCCTCCTATAGTAGGGTTGACTCTATTTGGGTTTTTTTGGTCAATTCCATTGGATTGTGTTAAGCTGTAGGGTTCTCTCTAGATGTCAAGAATCAAGATTCAATACCCTCTATTATCTTCATCACCCAATACAAGATTTAAATTTTTCCCAAAGAAACGCTTATTAATTTGGTATCCATTATTTCTCCCTGCTTTAAAAACCCTACATTTAAATGAAAACAAGCATTGCATTTCAACTACAAAAATCTATTAGTGTTCAAATGTACATGTGTGCTTCAGTAGCGTCTGATATAACTGCGCGTCGCCCTCACGCTCTTGCGGAGACAACATTGGCACATGCGCCCTCGGCATTCGCCCTCGGCTCTTGCGAGGCTTGACATTCGCCCTCGGCATTACGCCCCCAGGCTCTTGCAGAATAGCATTCGCCACCCCGAGCTCTTGCGAACAACATTAAGCACGATCTCTTAACGAACGACATTGCCACACATTCGCCCTCGAGATCTTGCGAACAACATTCGCTGTCAATTAGCCCTCAACTCTTGTAGAAACAAACATTCGCTGTCGGCTCTTGCAAAATGGTGATTCTTCTTTTGCCAGGCCCTTCCTCCTATAGTGAGGTTGACTCTATTTGGGTTTTTTTGGTCAATTCCATTGGATTGTGTTAGGCTACAGGGTTCTCTCTAGATGTCAAGAATCAAGATTAAATACCCTCTATTATCTTCATCACCCAATACAAGATTTAAATTTTTCCCAAAGAAACGCTTATTAATTTGGTAGCCATTATTTCTTCCTGCTTTAAAAACCCTACATTTAAATGAAAACAAGCATTGCATTTCAACTACAAAAATCTTTTAGTGTTCAAATGTACATGTGTGCATCACTTGTGTAGGGTATTCCTTTTCCACTTTCACATTATCCAAGAATGTGTGCAGTATAGTTCATATTTTTGTGATTTAGATTGCCTTGAAAAAGGAAAGGTAAATTATTTCCCATGGAAAAAGAAGGTTTTCCATTTTTATAGGTTGTTTGGACTTACGTGGAAAAATTTATGGTATGCCTTTCATATTATGTAGTTTAAATTTGAATTAGCAGATTATTCTACATGAAAATATAATTACCTATGTGATGTCCTTCATCACTAATTAAAATTATAGGGTTTCAATTTCCTAGACTCTAACTCATCTGATGCTAAATTCTAGGTTCTCATTGGTGGATCACTCTTCCATTGATTTCCTTTCCCTTTGGATCTTGTCATACTTTAAAATTCATCAATGATACATATATTATTTCAGGTATCCCAAAAGGCTTTATAGTAGAACATATTGTGAAGTTTTTTTGACACTTGAGTATTCTTTTTAGAACTGCAACGCAGTCTATGTTATCGAGTTATATACCAAGCAACTTGTCCTTAATAACCACACTATGAGGTAGGTTCAACCAGTTTGAACTTGTTGGGACATAGCATATGAAGTTGTGTGATGAGTCCATATCACAGGTCTATTATGGTGAAAAAAGTGAAGGCACGTAATGATAGTTATTATGTTAACATTACTAGAAACATTTTCGAAATTATCCATGCTATCAAGATGTCAAAATTCCAGGCATTAGGTGTCAATACTCGTAGCTAATAGATAATAATAATAATATAAAAGAATCACAACTTTATTCTTGAAATATGATTGTTACACATTGGTAACCTAGTTCATGAGTTACTATCACCCAAAGACTACAAAACAAACTTAAAATATAAATTAAACCAACATGAGAATCCAACTAAGGGTTTCTCGACAAAATCATGCCATAACCTGGCATTTTGAAACCCAAATTTGAATCCATCATAAGTAATACAATGCAAACTCGGATGGATTTTCAATGCATGTTTGCATGCTACACTTATTCTCTGTCTAGATATTATTTTTTAAATGGAACCATTAGTCAAGCCCACAGTCCTTTTTATGTGAAAAATTTCAGCTCTATTTGAGCTCTTTTTTGCTCCACCACCTCCATAAACATATACAAACATATATCATGATCTTGGAATTCCATTACATATGTATGTGCCAATGTTCCATAATCATGCCCCATCATCAATTTAAGAAATTTCCATTGAATATCAAATTATGGAGGGGGGGAACTTTTTGCTGCAACATTTGGCTCAAAATCGGGGACCATCTCCATATGAGGTGAATGAGAACTATAGATATTTGAAGAAGTAGATTAGTGCCTTTTCCTCTGGCCATGGAGTCATATACAGTCATCCATCACAAAAAATTTTCTTTGTTCATTCTCACCTTGAAAGTTGCAAAAATTCATGCCCTAATTGAAACGACACTAAATTTGAAAGATATAATAAAAATGCAAGCTAGAAGTGCCCTATTAATACAAAGGGAAAACCTTCCTACCTACCCTAAATGAGATAAATTTTGATTGAATAGGAAACATGACATTTCCTATGGAGTTGATCCAACAACTTTTTAAATGTATGGGACTAAATCATGCATTTGATTTCCAGGGAAACATGCGCATGAAGAGAAAAAGTGCAGAATTAATGGAAAATCCATACATGCCACTTATGAAAACTACACCGAAAGGTCAAAAAATACTTAAGGCCTTAACTTAATTTGAATCCAAAAATGACAAAACAGGATTAGTGAAAACACGAGTGGTGTGGGTGAACAACATAAATAAAAAGTGAAGATACCTTTCCCCAAGATGCCTTTGTCACCGTTGTATGAAAACATGTTTTCCTTTCCCTTTATACATGCAAGTGAATGCATTATAGGTATGGTGTTTTCCTAGAATAGGAGAAGCCTACTTAAATATATCATTCGTGGAGTGAATGTTTCCTTGACCCAGAACCTCATAGAAACTTATCACTGAATTTGATGTTGGGATGGGATTGTAAAGATAACAACCTCTTCATTCCTACAAACTAGATTCCTTTCTGGAGTTAGGACACAGAGTATTGAATCAAAGTTGTAGTTTCTAACTTCTTGTATTGGTTCATCAATCTTGAAATTCAGACATTGCATGTCTTCATTGCTTCATGTTTGAATAATTTTGATCATATCGTACAATAGGAAATTAGGAATTATGATTATTATTGCTTTATGGATCTGTTAAGTTACTTTTAAGTTTGCATGGTTTAGTGTGAAATTATTCTAGTGTGCCCCTAGGCCCAGGTGAAGGAATGCCAAGGACTGAGAACCCTAGGTTTTAAATGGTATTGTTTCTTATACCCAAAAACCCCTCAACATCACTTCTTATTAGTTCTTAACAATAGTGTTGTAAACAATTTGAAAATTGATATAGCAAAATCTCGCACTTCTCAAGATAAAGTCCTAAAGCTAAAGTGTGATACCATGTGTAATTCAATAGCCCCATTGTCACCTCACCAACCTCTTTTCACTTCGGGCTAGCTCTCCTCCAACTCAAGGGGGGTTCTCTCTAGTAGATGTTAGGGATCTAATGGCCCAACCAAACCAAGTCAAGAGCCCCCTAACTCTCTATGTTTACTACTATCAATCAAAATATTGAACAATAGGGTCGGACATGCATCCTGAAGATAAAATTGCCAGGGTATTTTTGGGTAATTTCAAAGGGAAAGTCCCCAAACACATATAATCAAGGAATTATAACGTGATTTCAAGCATTAAATATCAACAAAATCGTTTAAAGGATATTGAAAGGAAAAAGGTGATGGAAGATAGAAAGTGCCTTACTTAAATGCTCTAAGGATTTTTCAATAGTTGCTCCAAAGGCTTCACTTCAAGGCCCTTCAAGATCGTCTCCAACAATGCTATACCATCAGCTTCAACAATGTTGCTCCAAAAATGTCCTCAAGGTCTTCACAACAAGTTTACTAGAAGTTGCTCCAACAATATATTCAATAAGGTATTCATTGTCAACTCATCTCTTGTTTGGGTGCCTTAATGTGCAATGACATGTTTCCAGGACTGAATTCAATGCAAGGCATATTTGAAACTCTAACTCTGTCTTCCGGTGTCTTATTAGAAATGATTTCAGTTTTCATTTTGTGTTTTCAAGTTAGATATTGTTTTCAAGTTTTTACATTTATAATTTTATTGCAATGTGGCAGACTGATCAGAGCAGTGCAGGAACAACCCCGAGACGGGATGATCGCGGAAAGAAGCCAGCGGAAGAACATGTAAAGTGCCAACATTTCTCTATCTTCGGGTATTTTAGTTATTTACATAATTGAAATAATATTAATTTTGTTCAAATATGCAGACACCTAGCCATGGTACGCCTGATGATTCCCTCTTTGAGGAAGAGCTTTCTTCATCCTTATCTCCAGTGTTCTTGTTGCAAAAAAAGGCACGAGATGCAAGGTCGGAATTTAATACTTTGATAGACGCGCCTCAAACACCTAAAACAGAAGAGAGGATACAACATCTTATGAGGCAGCTAGAAAGATATCAGGTAATAATAAAAAGTCAAAAGGATATTTTTTTTTGTTCTGCATGAGATGAATTGTGATAGTTTGATTTTTAATTTTTACATTGACTAAACTAACAAAAAGTTCTTTTGTATGTAGCATTTTCTGGCACTTGTTGAACCCGGTGTTGGTGGTAGTGGGACACAAGGGCAAGAGATTGCCCAAAAACCCTCTCGTACACCTTCTACTCCTTTAGGTGCCAGCCAAGAAACACACCCTGCCCAAGCAGACACCCAGCCAACCGTTGAACGTGTTGGCAGTGATGAGGCTGATATGGCCAACTACATTATTGCGTTTCCTGGAGCTACACGTGTCAGCTCCACAGGGACCATTAATGGCACGTTTTTGGTGAACGATGAAGGTGTCCCTATAAAGCATGTACAACTCCCAAGTAAATTTTAATATTTTAACTATTTCATGTACTTTATCTAAAACATATTTATCATGATTTTTATTTTTAAATTAATGATAATATCTTTTTTTTCTTTTGGTTTTATTCTGTGTAGGAAACAATGAGTTCTACAGGATTCTGGAGAGCCATGCGTTGGTAATTTTTGGCCCAACCATACGTACAGGGTGGAATTCCCAGAATTCCAACCTGAAAAAAGAACTTTTAGATTATCTAGAAGCCCTTTTTAGGGTCGGCACATTTGACAGAAAAGCGGTGGCTCAGGTAGCCGGCAAATATTTGAAATATACCAGGGACACCTATAGGACGCAATTGAAATTTAACCCTAGATATGAGCGTCCTCTCGCAGTTTCAGAGAGTGAGTGAAGAGCACTCATCCATGACGGAAAAGAGAAAAGGGCAAAGAAAGAAGGAAAAATGCCAACTGGACCCGCAAGGTAAATTACAACTTTAATTCAATAGCTTTAATTTTCTCTATGTCTAAAATAAAAGTGTGCTACGTCATATCTGACTTCAATATTTTGATGCTAGGTTGCCTGACACCTCAAAGGCAACCAAAGATAGGATTGAAAAAAAGGGCCATCACAAGCTAGGCCAGGGCGGCTACTTGAAATTAGTTGCAAGAATTGTAATTAAGTAGCTAAACATCTTATAATTAATTGTATCGCCTTCCAACGTTTTTGTAATCCTATCAAATATGATTAAAAATACAAAATCATATGTAATGTAGGGTGATGAATTCAGAACATAAACTACAGAGGAAGATAAAAATATTGCTTTCTGTTTTGGCTTCAAGCTGTAGTTGAACGTCGCAGAAGCTTGGGGCAGGTCCCAAGATCGAGAATCCCTGATAAGGTAAAAAATTAACCTTTCAATATTTTTGTTTTCGTCCATAAATTTAATGTCTAACAACTTTGTTTAAATCAGGGGAGCAGCACTATCGATGAGGCAAATAACCCAGTTTTAGAGCCAGATGTAGATGATCCTCATGTGCAACCTGATCATTGTAGTGGGGACCAGGCCGACAATGCTACTATCAGTGAGGGCCGTGACGGTAATTAATTTCCACTTATAATTTTTTCTAATTATACCTTGATGGTTGTCCTTATAACGTTTTTTGTTTAAATGACGGAGAATGTTTCCCTTGAGGATCTTACCACCAGAGAGGAAGACAGGACAACAATCCCAACGACGACAACTGGTGCACCAGGTAAATAATCTCATTGCAATTTTTTTTATTAATATTACCGAACTAGTTCAATGATATTTAAAAACTGACAATTAAAATTTAATATTATCTGTTTTTGTAGGCGATGCCCCATCACTGGATGAGACCAGACATCGTGACTACGCAACTAGGTCAGCAGCGACAACTGGTGCACCAGGTAAATAATCTCATTGCAATTTTTTTTATTAATATTACCGAACTAGTTCATTGATATTTAAAAACTGACAATTAAAATTTAATATTATCTGTTTTTGTAGGCGATGCCCCGTCACTGGATGAGACCAGACATCGTGACTACACAACTAGGTCAACGGCGACAACTGGTGCACCAGGTAAATAATCTCATTGCAATTTTTTTTATTAATATTACCGAACTAGTTCAATGATATTTAAAAGCTGATAATTAAAATTTAATATTATCTGTTTTTGTAGGCGATGCCCCGTCACTGGATGAGACCAGACATCGTGACTACGCAACTAGGTCAGCAGTGCGGGTCGAAAGGCACGAAACAGGAGCAGAGCATGATGATATTGATGGTGTAATTAGGAGCTTTAGAAATAGGAAGAAGAAAAAGAAAATTTGATAATGTAAAATATTGTGTTATTATAAGACAAACGTTACCATACTTGGAACGTTTTTTGCGTTATATAAAAAACTCATTTATCATACTATTTTTATGTCAAGCATTAATTGCAATGTTTCCTTGCGTACTTTTTGTTGAATTGTCTTTTTATTAGTTATTGAATATTTTTTTTTATGCTCATGAAAGTAAAAAATGAAATATAGATTGGGTATTGGGGAATTGAGAGTGATGTGAGGGGGGGGCAGGGGCCATAAGAGCTTCCACCTTCACGTGGTTGGCCCTGTTTAGTAGAGAATAATTTATTGGAGCGATTTAATCTTGGAGCAAACCTCCCTTGATCCAGCGTAGCAACAAAAAATTCACTGTTGACTTAGTTGCTACTCTTTCAGATCGTGGGAGGCTTGTTCCAAGTTCATGCGACTCCAATAAATTGTTCTTGAAACGAAGAGGAGCTTATTCAGGTATGTTTTGACATTTCAACATATGTTCTAACATTATCATAAGAATGCATCTTAGAGTAAAAAATACTACATCAATTACTTGTATTTATTGTATAGATAATGATGGATTTTGATTGACTTGGCAGTGCAGGTACAGATCCTCTTGCATCATGAGCAATACAACTTGTCAACCAGGGTCATGTCCAGGATATTTTTGCTTGTGCGCTTGACCAGGTTCGTAATGTCACATTTTGTAAGTTCCTTTATAGTTCACAATTCAATATTAAGCTTGTTCATGATTATTATCTAGGTTTTTTGTATGTGTTTTTTCATCTATTTGATTGTAAGCAACTCTGCATGTTTCCTGTTGTTCACTATGATTTCTCCCATTACCCCTCCCAGGATGAATCCGACTTTATTGTTACATAGGTTACTTTATTGTTACTATGATTTCTCCATTTACGATTTCATAGGTTACATCATGTAAAGTTGTCAATCTCGGGTTGGTGATGAGCTTTAGTTCTCCAGATTTGGGGCTTTTCTGATATTTTCTCCCTCATGTCATTCCTGCATCACCTCATTGTTTGAGCATGCCAATTGTCTACCACTTGTACCAATTGTCACATGTCAATCTCTGAGTGGTGCCACATTTCACCTATTTCACCTATTGGCACATGTCAATCTCTATCTTGTTGAGCATAGAAGGATTTTCTGTTGAACTTCTTTCCCTTCTGCCAGTTC